>CANXME010002051.1:475000-555279 GCA_948144175.1 Closterium sp. NIES-65
ACGCCCCCCACGCCCGCCCCCGCCTCCGCGCCCGCTGCTGCCGCTGCGTGCGAGTCGCCGAGGTTGAGAATCTTGAGGCGCTTGTCACTGGGGGGAGGGCACGGTGCGTGGGTGGTTGGGGTATACGTGAACGCATTGAGGAAGGCCAACATTGAGGGACTGCTTTATAGAAACAATGAGATTCTTTATGATTGCTGGGGGCGAACTGGTGGAATTGTGGAATGGTGGAATGGTGGAATGGTGGATGAGTGAAGTGGGCGTCCTTGCGATGGCGAGAGGCAAGTGAGACGGTGATGGTGCAGACAGATGCATACGAAAAAGAAGCCGTGGCACTGGTGGGTCAACTGGTGGGTCACAGGGCTTTCCCGTGCATGGATGCAGCAACACACGCCTCGGATATGAGTTGACATATGAGGTGAGGGGGCAGGCACCTGAAGAAGGAGAAGAGGTTGTGGTACTCGTTGCGCTGGATGTTTCGAAATTGGTGCTCCTGCTCGCTGCGCAGGCGGATGACCAAATCGAAGTAGGACGACGAGATGCTGCTCGTGCCCGCGCCGTGCCGCTCAAACTCCACGTACTCCACCTGGGGGGGGTGAGGGGAGGGGTGGGCGGAGGGGAGGTGGGGGGGTGAAAATGGCATGCCGCACAGGAGGCGATGGGAGGGGGGGTTTGAGGCGCCTCACATGCTGCTCGTGCCCGTGCCGTGCCGCTCAAACTCCACGTACTCCACCTGAAGAGAGGATAGGGGCGGGGCATGGCGGGCCGCACGGGCGCACGGTGAGCGGGGCATGAGAGGCACCTGCGGCTTCTGGGGCACGTGGCTGGGGTAGGCGGCATACGTGGCACCCACTGTACAGGCGCCACCTCCAATGGCGGATACCATGAGTGGGGGCACACAGCGCTGTGCGCCACCAGAGATGTTGTTTAGGGGCGGATTTGATCGCAGCAAGCCAAGTGAGGTCGCTCGTGTCTAGATCTAAATGGATCTAACCAGATTCAACTAGGAGAGAAGAAAGCGAGTAGAAGAAAGACTTAGTAAGTCAGTCGGTAAGACAAAACATCGCCTGGGATGTGTGTGCGTACGCGTTTTGGCAACAAAGCCTTCATCAGCGCAGTGCTAGTCTAACTGACTAACTCATCATCCCTTTTCTACTCTGTCTCTCCCTCCCGTCGTCAGCAAACCTCGGGAAATATCCCAAGTCGCGATTGAACTACTACTTAGAGAATTGCTACGCCAGCTACCTCTACAGCTATCTATCTAGCTGTCCATGCATGCAAAATTCTACCGAGGACGTTGTTCACCAACTTTCTGGTGGTACCCATTCTCGTTACAAAATAGAACCACGCTACACCAATTTAGCCCTAACTAACTTGTTACCAATCTTATATGGAAGTCGCCAAGCTGATACAAACCGAGGCTGATGTAGTCCATTTTGTTTGAGGTTGATTTTGAGAATTCTCAAAAATCCCCCCAGCCCGAGCTCCAAATTTCTTGGACACCTTCGTATCTTCAGGGCCAGGGGGGCTTCCCTCGATTTCTTGAACATGTAAGTCTTCAAACGTTGCTGCCGGTTTTCATGTTTAACTGTCTTGAGAGTCTTCTGAAGGAAATAGTCAGGATAACCTCTCGCTCTTAAGCGTTTGTAGAAGGCCTTCTTCCTGATCAGAAAGGTGTCAAAGGAAGTATTCCGGATGCAGTGGTGGTTCAGCTCACTGCTGGTGAAACCCGTTCTGCACTCCCTAGAGTGAAAGGAGGAGAACGGGAGATACAAGTATCTATTGAGTGGTTTCTGGAAGGTTGCCACATCGAATAGACCTTGACGTTTGAACCTGTCTCCTTTATAGAGGGTGAGGTCAAGGAAATTAATGGAAGTCTCACTAATCTCCCAGGTCAGCTTGCTGGTCGGTCTCAGGTTGTTGAAGGTACTGAGAAACTGCTCAAGTTCCACAAGTCCCTTGTCCCAGAATATCAACAAATCGTCGATATATCTGAGATGAAGAAGGGGATGGTGTTCAGTTCTCCAAGTGAGCTCTTTGTCAAGCCAGCTCATAAACAGGATGGCAAAACTCGGAGCCACTGGAGTGCTCATGGCTGTCCCCTGTACCTGTCGGTATACACAATTATCAAACATAACAACAGAATTGGTCATAACCCAAGTCAGAAGCCTAACAATGAGAGGACGAAGGGGATGTTTCTCCTTCAAAAGTATCCTATCCACTGCTTCCATCCCATCAAAAATCGGAATAGATGGATACAGACTTTTCACATCATATGTGCAGAGAAGAACTCTCTCCGGAAATGTCATCTCTTCCAAAGAAAGGACCAAAGAAAGGCTGTCTCTGAGATAAGTCTTCTTTTTTGAAAGAAGTGGCCGAAGCTGTGAGTCCAACCACTTGGATGCCATAGTGGTAACCCATGAGTGTGAGGCAGCAATAGGCCTACCCACTGGTTCCTTGTTATGCATCTTCAAAAGAACATAGAATGATGCAGGCTTCCAACATGAAACTGGAGGCTTCTCAAGAGCATCCCAAGTCTTTTTGTTAAGACAAGGTGAGAACTCAGCTCTGATAGAGGAGAAGCCAGCCAAGATGTGTGAAACAGAAACAAATGGGAGTTTCTGATACACATCGTCGTCCTCCAGATGTTGGAGGCAGAGGCGGATGTAGTGATCCCTATCCGTGATGGTCATACCCAAATTTTTATCTGCGGGTTTCACCACAATGGAAGAGTCTGCAGCAATAGACTTCAAAGCTCGTCTTAACTTGGGAGACAAGTTCGAGTGCCTCTTACTGGGTTGGGCCTGTAGAAGTTGTTGTTGAAGGATTCCCCTATGCTGCTCCAAAATCGTATCGAGTGTACCATTCCGTTTATCAGTCGGAACATCCCACAGTGAGTTCGGGATTCGAAACTGAGGCACTGGAGTCGATTCACCAAAGAATTCACGAAGTCGCAGATTTCTGGAAAAGCCATGGAAGTCCCTCAAAGTCTCCAAGGCAGGAGTGTACTCACTAGAGGTTGGCGTCGAAATGAGTTTCAAACCAAGACCCAGAACCTTCTCTTCTTCTAAAGAAAGACAACGGCTACTCAGGTTGAAGATGCTACGGTTGGTGATCCGCCTCATCAGCTGTGACTCTGTCATCTGACTAAAGTAGTAAAGAGCGAGGTCCTGATCGGTTAAGTGCTCTAACCTCTCCCCCAAGGCGATCCTCTTCCTGGGGCACGCCCTCCTCCCCCCCTGCCGTAGCCTCCGTCTCCTCTACCTCTTCCCCTTCCCCATCCCCATCCCCCCCGTCCCCCCATCCCATTTTTTGGCTCCACGGAAGGATTCCTAGAGAACTCGTGCTGCTGTTGTCCCTGTCCCTGCGTAGGCCAAAAGGGCTGATGGGACTGTTGGAAATGAGCAGGATGGTGGTGGATGTGGTTGTGGGGTTGCCACTGCTGGTTAGAATTGGATGGGTTTGGGTTCCAGTTGCGGTGATGAGGAGGAGCAGAAGTCATATGCTGAACATTCTCTGTGTTCCTAGAGGAAGTCCGTTGCTGCTGCTGCTGCTGCTGCTGCTGCTGCTGCTGCTGCACCTGCTGCCCACCCTTCTCCTTTTTCTTGACAAGATCCTCCAGAGCTTCCAACCTCTTGGTCAAGTCTGATTTCTTGAGCAATTCCGCTACGGTAGGTTCCAACTCCATATTCTCAGCAGCTGCCTTCGCATTCACCTTCCGTTGTGTCTCTTTCTGAGCCACCTCTTGAGCGCTCATGTACGCCAGGGTGTCTTCCAAGGCAATACCCTTGAGAGTCTTCGGAAACTGCTGCAGCAATATCTGCTCCCACATCTCAAAGCTGTCTCCAAAGACATTTGAAGGAGCTGTCTCTCGGGTTTTCTGCAAATTCTGTCGAAATTCCTCCTGAGCATTGCTAATCTGACCCGTCAGCTTCTGAAGCTCCCTGTCATGCAAAGCGATCGAAGTCTCGAAACACCGCTTCTTGTATTCTGCTTCCAGCTGCTTAAACTCTTCATCCCCCTTCAGCTTAATCTCCGCGTCACTACTCTTGAAGGTCATTGGCTCAGACTTGAAGCTCCTCGGTAACCTCAACTCAGAGAATAACGAACATAGGCGTTCTACCTTCGTTGTCAGCTTCAATTCCTTGATGAGTGCTTCGCGGTACAGCTTACTGTAGCCCTGAAGTTGCTGAAGGAAAATGTCTGGTATCTTATCTTCTTCCATGATCAAGTGTGAAGATCCGGAAGAGGATGACCCCGGCTGTCGCTGTTCATTCAGCAACATATTCACGGTTGCTCCCAGGATTTCCTGCTGCTGCTTAAGCAGTTGCTGCTGGTTAAACACTTGCTGCTGCAAGTCGGTCCCTCCTACAGCCTGTTCCGCAGCTCGTCCCTGCGCTCCAGCCGCGTTAATAGCAGCTACGTGTGCTGCCGCATCCGCCGCCGCCTGCACAGCAGCCGCTTGCGCAACTCGTTCAGCTTCCATCTACGCGTCTAAGGCTGCTTCCTCTGCTTGGAGGGCAAGCTCAGTAGAAGGTGAAAACGCAATTTCTTCTTTAGAAACCGGAATCACTTCAACACCAGCTGTAGGTGCTTCCGTAGTAACTGGTACCAGATCAGAAGAAAGTAGCATTTTGGGTAAACTATGCTGTCTCAGGATCAAATCGTTATTGAAATCTCGAATTGCTGGTGGTAGAAGAAGCGAAGAGCTTGCTGTAACAAAACCTGGAAGTTGCTGTCCAAGAAGATTTATCTTCTTCGCAGCGTGTACAGGCAGAGTAGATCGTCGAAGAAGAGTGTCTTCTGGCGATCGCTCCGCGGCAGTACGTTTGACTCCTTGCTCTTCAGTCATGAAACGAAATACCTAACTAATATGCGAAACACACAAGTATCTATCAGAAGTTCGAATTTCGTACCAGAGACAAACTCGGGCTCGGCGAATCCCGAAACGCAGGCAAAATCGCCACCAGAGATGTTGTTTAAGGGCGGATCTGATCGCAGCAAGCCAAGTGAGGTCGCTCGTGTCTAGATCTAAATGGATCTAACCAGATTCAACTTGGAGAGAAGAAAGCGAGTAGAAGAAAGACTTAGTAAGTCAGTCGGTAAGACAAAACATCGCCTGGGATGTGTGTGCGTACGCGTTTTGGCAACAAAGCCTTCATCAGCGCAGTGCTAGTCTAACTGACTAACTCATCATCCCTTTTCTACTCTGTCTCTCCCTCCCGTCATCAGCGAACCTTGGGAAATATCCCAAGTCGCGATTGAACTACTACTTAGAGAATTGCTACGCCAGCTACCTCTACAGCTATCTATCTAGCTGTCCATGCATGCAAAATTCTACCGAGGACGTTGTTCACCAACTTTCTGGTGGTACCCATTCTCGTTACAAAATAGAACCACGCTACACCGATTTAGCCCTAACTAACTTGTTACCAATCTTATATGGAAGTCGCCAATCTGATACAAACCGAGGCTGATGTAGTCCATTTTGTTTGAGGTTGATTTTGAGAATTCTCAAAATCAGCCGCAACCCAGCAGCGAGTATGAAGATTTGTTTTGAGATGTCTCAAAATAAATCTTCATACACGTGGCAACCCAGTAGCGAGCAGCGCAAAGGCCCACATCTTCCACCAAACCTGAACCTCTGACTCATGTCCATCCAAAACCCTCATCCCATCTTCCCCCGTCTACATCTCCACTCCTCGCCCTCCTTCCCCACCTCTCCCTCGTCCCTTCCGTCCTCCCCCTCCCCTCTCCCCCTTGTGCGCGCACCTCATCGTGCAGCACGAGCGTGGGCGGCTTGGGGAGGAAGAAGAAGCTCTTTTCGAGCGGGTAGAGGTACCCCTCCTCCGCCTTGAGCGACGTGCGCACCGCGTACCCGTCGCTGTTGCTGCGGAACGACCCCGGCCGCGTCACCTTGGCGCCCGACAGCCCCCGCAGGATCTGAGCAAACACCTCGTGCACCAGGCCCTGCTTGGGGGTAGGGGGGAGGCACGGGGCACGGTGGGGCACGGTGGGGCATGGTGGGACATGGTGGGACATGGGGGCCGCATGGGTAACCTTGGCGCCCATGGCCCGACAGCCCCCTGGAGATGTGAGCGAACACCTCGTGCACCAGGCCCTGTGTGTATGTGCACCAGGCCCTGTGTGTATGTGCACCAGGCCCTGTGTGTATGTGCACCAGGCCCTGTGTGTATGTGCACCAGGCCCTGTGTGTATGTGCACCAGGCCCTGTGTGTATGTGCACCAGGCCCTGTGTGTATGTGCACCAGGCCCTGTGTGTATGTGCACCAGGCCCTGTGTGTATGTGCACCAGGCCCTGTGTGTATGTGCACCAGGCCCTGTGTGTATGTGCACCAGGCCCTGTGTGTATGTGCACCAGGCCCTGTGTGTATGTGCACCAGGCCCTGTGTGTATGTGCACCAGGCCCTGTGTGTATGTGCACCAGGCCCTGTGTGTATGTGCACCAGGCCCTGTGTGTATGTGCACCAGGCCCTGTGTGTATGTGCACCAGGCCCTGTGTGTATGTGCACCAGGCCCTGTGTGTATGTGCACCAGGCCCTGTGTGTATGTGCACCAGGCCCTGTGTGTATGTGCACCAGGCCCTGTGTGTATGTGCACCAGGCCCTGTGTGTATGTGCACCAGGCCCTGTGTGTATGTGCACCAGGCCCTGTGTGTATGTGCACCAGGCCCTGTGTGTATGTGCACCAGGCCCTGTGTGTATGTGGGGGAAAGGGACGTGGGGGGCACGAGTGGGGGCACGGTGGGGGAAAGCGGGGCACAGTGGGGGCAAGGGGGGGCATGATGGGACATGGTGGGGCATGGTGGGGAATGGTGGGGAATGGTGGGGCATGGTGGGGCATGGTGGGGCACGCTGTGGGTGGTGTAAATAGCTGTGGAAGCATTGGCTCATACCGTTGGCAGACCACGTGCGGGCAAAAAGCAGCCTTGGCATGCTCGTCTGACCTTGGCATGCTCGTCTGACCTTGGCATGCTCGTCTGACCTTGGCATGCTCGTCTGACCTTGTCATGCTCGTCTGACCTTGGCATGCTCGTCTGACCTTGTACACGGGCTGCAGGCGGTCCTCACCTTGTACACGGGCTGCAGGCGGTCCTTGTACTTGGTGGTGAGCAACTCGTCGCTCAGTGACAGCCCGCCCTCAAACGTCTCCTCGTTCGGGAACTGTCAACATGTGCACACACACACAGGCAGGCAGGCAGAAACAGAGGGAACGGCATGGGTGGAGCGTGGAGCACAATGCATGGAGTAGGGAGGCAGCATGGCCCACATGAGGCAGCATGGCCCACACGAGGCAGCATGGCCCACACGAGGCAGCATGGCCCACACAAGGCACAGAGCAGCAGCAGAGGAGATATGTGCGGCGGAGCATGGGGGCATGGAGTGGTGGAGGGAGGTGGAAGGTACGAGTGCATGCAGCATGCATCGACCTTGCGCTGCAGGGTGCCAGAGAACGTTGGGAGCAGTGTCGTGAAATGTGGTTGCAAGGGGTGGGTGGGGCGCACCTGCAGCACGATGTGAGGGTAGAGCGTCTGGCCCTTGCGGATGGGCGTGTCCAGTGTGACCACCACGAACGTGTGCGGCTGGTTGGCCTGCATGCCGCATGGCACAGCACCCGGCGACACAGAGACACAGAGAGAGGCGATGGAGGTTAAAAGCGGCATGGCATGGTGGTGGGCGAAAGCCCTCATGACAGCAGCAGTGAGCATTGAGCATCGTATGTGGTAGCGGGTATGGTTCAGCAGGCGGCTCGACCCCGCAAGCACCACGGCTGCAGCATGCAATGCTACCCGCCTGCCGTGCCATGGCACCATCTGGGCTGCTGCTGCACTGCAAAGCATTTCTGGCAATGACAGAAGCCCAGCGACACATCTTGGGCAGCACGAAGAGGCTCACCTTGGGCAGCACGAAGAGGCTCACCTTGGGCAGCACGAAGAGGCTCACCTTGGGCAGCACGAAGAGGCTCACCTTGGGCAGCACGAAGAGGCTCACCTTGGGCAGCACGAAGAGGCTCACCTTGGGCAGCACGAAGAGGCGCGCGAGGTTCTTGTACTGGATCTTGAAGTCGACAGCCATGCCCTGCAGGCGCACGTGGCTGACGTGCAGCTCCACCTTGAAGCGGCCCCTGGGCGTGAGGATGTGCACGCCCTCAAACTCCACCACCGCCTCGTCGCCCGATGGCCCCACGTCCGCGCGCGCCAGGATCTGCTCCTGGAATATCTGGTGGGGGGCCGGGGCCAGGGGGTGGCACCGGGGATGAAGTGGGTGGGGCGAGGAGCAGGAGGTGGGTGGCAGGAGGTGGGTGGCAGGAGGTGGCACCGTTCCATAGCAGCACGGGTTTGTGGGGCAGCATGCGGGGCGGGTAGAGTGTGTGTGTGCGTGTGAGGGACGGCGCGTGCGCAGAGGGGGGGAGGCTTGACGGGCACTGGTGCATGCGTGGCATTGGCGAGCACGGCAGGCAGCATCTCCCGTGAGTGGAGTGGAGTTTGCTATGACGGAAAGGAATGTGGTGAGGGAGCGATGATGGCAGCATGGTGCATGGCAGGCACGGCGGGCATGAGATGAGAAGGAGCCTCCGCGTTGACTCGCCCTCTCATGGCCTCCTGCTTGCTGTGGCCGGCTGCCAGTGCTGGCCTGGCGCAAGGCATTTGTGTGCGCGAGACAGGGGTGTGGGAACGGATGGGGCTAGCGGGAACGGCGACAGGGAGTGGCAGTGCAGAGGGATAGGGAGTGACATGGTGAGCTTGCCTAGGCGGGAGGCTTGCCTGGGCGGAGGGCTTGCCTGGGCGGAGGGCTTGCCTGGGCGGAGGGCTTGGGTGTGGGGGCGTGGCTGACCTGTGCGGAGGGCTTGTCGTCGGTGCCAACGAAGGTGGTGTTGGACGTTGGTACGTGAAAACTCATCTCCACCAACATGTCCTTCTGTTATGCCAAGGGGTGATGCAGTGCCTCATGCACAGGTAGACACACACACACACTCACACACTCACTCACACACACACTCACACACACTCACACACACACATACACACACACACACATACACACACTCACACACACACATACACACACATACACACACACACACAGAGGTACACACACACAGAGATACACACACAAAAAGGTACACACACAGAGGCACACAGAGGCACAAACTCAGGCACACACGCAGCCACACATAGAGAGGCACACACTGAGATGCACACACACATGCGGTTATGTCAGACGAAACAGCACTCTTAAATTGGTTAAAGAGTTGCTGCCAGCCCCTCTCACGTGCTAATCCCTCTCACGTGCTAATCCCTCTCACGTGCTGATCCCTCTCACGTGCTGATCCCTCTCGCGTGCTAATCCCTCTCACGTGCTAATCCCTCTCACGTGCTAATCCCTCTCGCGTGCTAATCCCTCTCACGTGCTAATCCCTCTCTCGTGCTAATCCCTCTCACGTGCTAATCCCTCTCACGTGCTAATCCCTCTCACGTGCTAATCCCTCTCGCGTGCTAATCCCTCTCACGTGCTAATCCCTCTCACGTGCTAATCCCTCTCACGTGCTAATCCCTCTCACGTGCTAATCCCTCTCACGTGCTAATCCCTCTCACGTGCTAATCCCTCTCACGTGCTAATCCCTCTCACGTGCTAATCCCTCTCGCGTGCTAATCCCTCTCACGTGCTAATCCCTCTCACGTGCTAATCCCTCTCACGTTCTAATCCCTCTCACGTGCTAATCCCTCTCACGTGCTAATCCCTCTCACGTGCTAATCCCTCTCACGTGCTAATCCCTCTCACGTGCTAATCCCTCTCGCGTGCTAATCCCTCTCACGTGCTAATCCCTCTCACGTGCTAATCCCTCTCACGTGCTAATCCCTCTCACGTGCTAATCCCTCTCACGTGCTAATCCCTCTCACGTGCTAATCCCTCTCACGTGCTAATCCCTCTCACGTGCTAATCCCTCTCACGTGCTAATCCCTCTCACGTGCTAATCCCTCTCACGTGCTAATCCCTCTCGCGTGCTAATCCCTCTCACGTGCTAATCCCTCTCACGTGCTAATCCCTCTCGCGTGCTAATCCCTCTCGCGTGCTAATCCCTCTCACGTGCTAATCCCTCTCACGTGCTAATCCCTCTCACGTGCTAATCCCTCTCACGTGCTAATCCCTCTCACGTGCTAATCCCTCTCACGTGCTAATCCCTCTCACGTGCTAATCCCTCTCACGTGCTAATCCCTCTCACGTGCTAATCCCTCTCACGTGCTAATCCCTCTCACGTGCTAATCCCTCTCACGTGCTAATCCCTCTCACGTGCTAATCCCTCTCGCGTCTAATCCCTCTCGCGTCTAATCCCTCTCACGTGCTAATCCCTCTCACGTGCTAATCCCTCTCACGTGCTAATCCCTCTCACGTGCTAATCCCTCTCACGTGCTAATCCCTCTCACGTGCTAATCCCTCTCGCGTGCTAATCCCTCTCACGTGCTAATCCCTCTCACGTGCTAATCCCTCTCGCGTGCTAATCCCTCTCGCGTGCTAATCCCTCTCACGTGCTAATCCCTCTCACGTGCTAATCCCTCTCACGTGCTAATCCCTCTCGCGTGCTAATCCCTCTCACGTGCTAATCCCTCTCACGTGCTAATCCCTCTCACGTGCTAATCCCTCTCACGTGCTAATCCCTCTCGCGTGCTAATCCCTCTCGCGTGCTAATCCCTCTCACGTGCTAATCCCTCTCACGTGCTAATCCCTCTCACGTGCTAATCCCTCTCACGTGCTAATCCCTCTCACGTGCTAATCCCTCTCACGTGCTAATCCCTCTCGCGTGCTAATCCCTCTCGCGTGCTAATCCCTCTCACGTGCTAATCCCTCTCACGTGCTAATCCCTCTCACGTGCTAATCCCTCTCACGTGCTAATCCCTCTCACGTGCTAATCCCTCTCACGTGCTAATCCCTCTCACGTGCTAATCCCTCTCACGTGCTAATCCCTCTCACGTGCTAATCCCTCTCACGTGCTAATCCCTCTCACGTGCTAATCCCTCTCGCGTGCTAATCCCTCTCGCGTGCTAATCCCTCTCACGTGCTAATCCCTCTCGCGTGCTAATCCCTCTCGCGTGCTAATCCCTCTCACGTGCTAATCCCTCTCACGTGCTAATCCCTCTCACGTGCTAATCCCTCTCACGTGCTAATCCCTCTCACGTGCTAATCCCTCTCACGTGCTAATCCCTCTCACGTGCTAATCCCTCTCACGTGCTAATCCCTCTCACGTGCTAATCCCTCTCGCGTGCTAATCCCTCTCACGTGCTAATCCCTCTCACGTGCTAATCCCTCTCACGTGCTAATCCCTCTCACGTGCTGATCCCTCTCACGTGCTAATCCCTCTCGCGTGCTAATCCCTCTCACGTGCTAATCCCTCTCACGTGCTAATCCCTCTCACGTGCTAATCCCTCTCGCGTGCTAATCCCTCTCACGTGCTAATCCCTCTCACGTGCTAATCCCTCTCACGTGCTAATCCCTCTCACGTGCTAATCCCTCTCACGTGCTAATCCCTCTCGCGTGCGAATCCCTCTCGCGTGCTAATCCCTCTCACGTGCTAATCCCTCTCACGTGCTAATCCCTCTCGCGTGCTAATCCCTCTCACGTGCTAATCCCTCTCACGTGCTAATCCCTCTCACGTGCTAATCCCTCTCACGTGCTAATCCCTCTCACGTGCTAATCCCTCTCACGTGCTAATCCCTCTCACGTGCTAATCCCTCTCACGTGCTAATCCCTCTCACGTGCTAATCCCTCTCACGTGCTAATCCCTCTCACGTGCGAATCCCTCTCACGTGCTAATCCCTCTCGCGTGCTAATCCCTCTCACGTGCTAATCCCTCTCACGTGCTAATCCCTCTCACGTGCTAATCCCTCTCGCGTGCTAATCCCTCTCACGTGCTAATCCCTCTCACGTGCTAATCCCTCTCACGTGCTAATCCCTCTCACGTGCTAATCCCTCTCGCGTGCTAATCCCTCTCACGTGCTAATCCCTCTCACGTGCTAATCCCTCTCACGTGCGAATCCCTCTCACGTGCGAATCCCTCTCGCGTGCTAATCCCTCTCACGTGCTAATCCCTCTCACGTGCTAATCCCTCTCACGTGCTAATCCCTCTCACGTGCTAATCCCTCTCACGTGCTAATCCCTCTCGCGTGCTAATCCCTCTCGCGTGCTAATCCCTCTCGCGTGCTAATCCCTCTCGCGTGCTAATCCCTCTCGCGTGCTAATCCCTCTCGCGTGCTAATCCCTCTCGCGTGCTAATCCCTCTCGCGTGCTAATCCCTCTCGCGTGCTAATCCCTCTCGCGTGCTAATCCCTCTCGCGTGCTAGTCCCTCTCGCGTGCTAGTCCCTCTCGCGTGCTAATCCCTCTCGCGTGCTAATCCCTCTCGCGTGCTAATCCCTCTCGCGTGCTAATCCCTCTCGCGTGCTAATCCCTCTCGCGTGCTAATCCCTCTCGCGTGCTAATCCCTCTCGCGTGCTAATCCCTCTCGCGTGCTAATCCCTCTCACGTGCTAATCCCTCTCGCGTGCTAATCCCTCTCACGTGCTAGTCCCTCTCGCGTGCTAATCCCTCTCGCGTGCTAATCCCTCTCGCGTGCTAATCCCTCTCGCGTGCTAATCCCTCTCGCGTGCTAATCCCTCTCGCGTGCTAATCCCTCTCACGTGCTAGTCCCTCTCGCGTGCTAATCCCTCTCGCGTGCTAATCCCTCTCGCGTGCTAATCCCTCTCGCGTGCTAATCCCTCTCGCGTGCTAATCCCTCTCGCGTGCTAATCCCTCTCGCGTGCTAATCCCTCTCGCGTGCTAATCCCTCTCGCGTGCTAATCCCTCTCACGTGCTAATCCCTCTCACGTGCTAGTCCCTCTCACGTGCTAGTCCCTCTCACGTGCTAGTCCCTCTCACATGCTAGTCCCTCTCACGTGCTAGTCCCTCTCACGTGCTAGTCCCTCTCACGTGCTAGTCCCTCTCACGTGCTAGTCCCTCTCGCGTGCTAATCCCTCTCGCGTGCTAATCCCTCTCACGTGCTAGTCCCTCTCGCGTGCTAATCCCTCTCGCGTGCTAATCCCTCTCGCGTGCTAATCCCTCTCGCGTGCTAATCCCTCTCGCGTGCTAATCCCTCTCGCGTGCTAATCCCTCTCGCGTGCTAATCCCTCTCGCGTGCTAATCCCTCTCGCGTGCTAATCCCTCTCGCGTGCTAATCCCTCTCACGTGCTAATCCCTCTCACGTGCTAATCCCTCTCACGTGCTAGTCCCTCTCACGTGCTAGTCCCTCTCACGTGCTAGTCCCTCTCACGTGCTAGTCCCTCTCACGTGCTAGTCCCTCTCACGTGCTAGTCCCTCTCACGTGCTAGTCCCTCTCACGTGCTAGTCCCTCTCACGTGCTAGTCCCTCTCACGTGCTAGTCCCTCTCACGTGCTAGTCCCTCTCACGTGCTAATCCCTCTCACGTGCTAGTCCCTCTCACGTGCTAGTCCCTCTCACGTGCTAGTCCCTCTCACGTGCTAGTCCCTCTCACGTGCTAGTCCCTCTCACGTACTAGTCCCTCATGCGGCACCAACATGCCACTTGTACTTAAACTTATGCAACTTAGCACACACTTGCCACGTCAGCGCACCTCAGCAGCAGTGGCAGTGTCGTCCACGTGGAACTCCAGCAGCACGTCGTTCTTCCCTGACAGCTGTGTCTGTGACACGTCAGCAATGGAGATCTCGAAGGCCTGCTTGCCACCCACCTGGAATCCCAGCATCGTGCCTGCATGGGTGTGAGTGGGTGTGTGCATGCACATGTGCATATCCGTAACGGAGAAGAGAGCCCCCCCTAGGTTCAAACCCCCTCCGTGGGTCGTCACTGCTTCCCTATTATTTACTCCTCTCACTGGGTAGGGGGATATACGGACATGGATGCATGCGCAGAGCATGGGAAACAGTACAACAGTAGCACATCAAACAGCAAATGACACATGGCACACAGCACATGGCTCGAGGGCACAAGCAACAAGTTGACATGGTGGCAGCACAGGGTGGAACGAGAGCAGCAGAGGGCGCGGCAGCGGGAACCAAGTGCCTCTCAAGACTATCTTGCATCGCCTAACCGCACCAGCCTCGCCCACCCGTACACCCACGCCACTCCCACCTTCCCCCTGCTCTCCCACCCTCCGCCCCCTTTCCCCCAACCCCTTTCCCGCACAGCACCGCGCCCTGCGGTGCACTTCGATGCAGTGCGGTGCGGTGGTGGTGGGTACCTTCGATCTCGGCGTCGCCCCAGTTGCGGCCGCTGGTGGCGAGCTCGCTCTTGCGCGGCGCGAAGCCAAGCGTGGAGGTGAGGAAGGGCGAGAGCGAGTCCACGTCCGCCTTGGTGAAGCCGTTGAACTTCACCTTGCCGCCCGCCTTGAGCCGCACGCACAGCTGGTACCCGCGCGGCACGCGCATCCACACCACGCCCGCCATGTCCGTGCGCTGCACGTCCACCTGCTTCCCCCCGCCCAGCTTCCGCCACGCCAGCCCGCCCGTGTGCACGCGCAGCTGCCCCGGGGTCTGCGCAGGACGAGGGATTCGCGAAGGCATGCGGAATTCGCGAAGGCACGAGAGATTCGCGAAGGCACAAAAGCTTCGCGAAGGCATGAGTACTTCGCGAACTCACGAGGAATTCGCAGAGGCACAAAAATCTCGCAAAAGGGCGAGAAGCGAGGAGCAGCTGAGGGAGGGAGACGAGGAAGGCGAGCGTTGGGCTGGAACGGAAAGAATCAGCGCAACGAGCGGGCGGAGGAGGACTTGCCAGAGCGCCGCGGCCGCCGAGGAGGATGTTGTTGAACTGATGCACCGCCACGTCAGCCATGGCGGCGCTCCGAGCGCCGCTGCTGATGTGTTAGGGCTGGTTCGCCCAACCACGGAACCTACAACGAAAGCTTCTACGACGGCGGAATGAAGGTGAAGGAATAGTGTGGACTATTCTTGAGTGAAGCGGTGGACATCGGCATACGGCGTGAGAACTGAGAGAGAAATCGAGAAGGAATGTGCGAGAAAGAGGAAGAAGCGTGAATTCGGGCCTGAGGCGTGTTCGCTTATTTCCAGATTCAGGCTCAAGAAGTGTTCGGTGAATTCGGTTCGGTTTCGTGTAAACTCAGGGTTAAACGAGGCGCGCGCTAGATTGCTTGGGAGACAAATTACGTTACGAAGCGCATTTTGTACCTTGGTTGACTATAAAACTGCTTGTACTCATTCTGGAAAATATAACATTTAGATAACATTGAGATTCTGAAAATTGCTGTAGTGTGTATTGACAACTTCAAGCTGAGCGCATATCATTGGAATCGGGTGATCGTGGAGAACACGATAGGCGATACCAAGTAGACTATTGCCGACCTAGTGTTAGAATAAGCAGGTAGGAATGGTGGACTATGTAGCATGCATGAGTACAAGTACCGTACCTAACCCTAAAGTGTTGTACCCCTTGTAGGCTAACCCACTATAGCCAAGAGAGAACACAAACATACAGTTTGACACATCCCCATAGGCTAAGTGGGAGATAGCAAACACAATAGACGGTCACAATGCCAGTCAAGTAAGAGAACAAGCAAACCAAAGCAATGCTCAGGATGGATCTCAAGGACACCACACAATCTGAGCACAAGCAAGCAGCCACAAGGCCAGTTCACATGCAGAGTTATAATACTAAAGCAGTACACTGATCACAACCTAGCAAGAGTAAACAAGCAGATATAAATAAATATATAAGTATATATATCTATATATCAGTGTACAGCAAGAGCAAGTCAAGCAACCAGTAGGTGAGGCAGAGTGGGCACAAGCCCAAGAGCAGTGCAGAAACGCTGATGATCACCAGACCCAAGGGCCTTGGTGAAGACATCAGCAGTGTTGGCCCGAAAGGCCACGTAAGCAAGGCGCAGCTGACCACGCTGTTGCAGCTCACGCGCAAGGAAGTAGCGAAGAGCAATGTGCTTCCTTCTGTGCTCCAGTCTCTGCTCGCGACACAAGGCAAGCATTGCCTTGTCGTCGACGTACAGAACTGGAGGAGAAAGAGGCCGCTCCCCCAAGTCGGTCAGCAGGTAGGTCAGCCAGCGTAGCTCCTGTGCAGCCATGGCCCCAGCATAGATCTCGGCCTCACAGCTGAAACCAAGCACAGAAGAAGAACGAGTGGACCTCCACGAGACAGAACCTGAGCCAAGACTGAAGGTGTAACCCTATGACGAACGCTGAGTCGCCTGGTCGTCGGCCCAAGAAGCGTTAGAGGGTCCTGTAAGTACCACTGAACTCCGTCCTCCAAGCACGAGCTCCAAGTAACGCAGTACCCTCTTCGCAGCATCAAAGTGCACCTTTTGGTGTCTACCGGGTGCCACGTAGCGAGCCAGGAGGCTGAGAGGGTACGCGTGCACGTCATCAGGTACACGAGGCAACCGACAAGCTCTAGGTACGGACCACTCGGCTCTACGGACTCCTCCGAAGGTGGAGCTGAGAGCGATTGGCCGGTAGACAGAGGAGTGGGCTGTGGCGAGGACCACGTGAAGCAGAAGCGCTCGAGGACCTGGTGCACCATGTGTGACTGAGTTAGGGTGATGGTGCGCCATGCTCTGTCCCGGGTGATCTGCAAGCCAAGATAGCTCCGCAGCTCACCCAGGTCAGTGCGGGTGTGTCTCTAGGGCCAGTGCCTCAGTGTCAGCAATAGCAAAAACCATGTCGTCGTTGTACACGAGGATGTAGAACGCCAGCAAAGTAGTCTCGTTGCGTAGAAACAGCGACGGGTCAGCAGTCGAAGGGGCAAACCCAAGAGCCGCAAGTGTCGTTCTCAGTGTGTCGTGCCTGACGCAGGCCGTACACTGGTCGCCGTAGGCTCCACTCGGAACCCTCAGGAAACGACCCAGTGAAGCCCTCTGGATGGCGCAACCAGATAGCCTTATGAAGGCTACCCTGCAAGAAAGCCGTCGAGAAGTCGAGGGAGTGCAGCTCGTAGTCACGCTGAGCTACAACGTGTAGTAACACCCGAAGAGTGGTCATCTTCGGGGCGGGGGAGAAGGTCTGAAAGAAGTCGACCCCCACACGCTGACTGAAGCCTCGAGCAACGTAACGTGTCTTCTAGGCAGGCGGAGAACCCGGCGGCCGCTTCACCCTGAAAATCCACATGCCACTGACGATGTTCGGCCCAGATGGGGGAACCTCGTCGACGTAGGTGCCTGTGGACTTCCAGGAAGCCATCTCTGCGTCTATGGGTGTTTGCCACTAAGAGGAGTACTTACCCAAAATCGCCTCTCTGAAAGAGCGCGGGGAGGAGATGTCAAGTGCATCCGGGTCTCCCTCAGGAGCAAGCAGCATGGTTGCAAGATGGGGTGCAGCGGCCGCAAGGCACTCGAGCTCTTCCTCTCTGTCCTCAAGGACGTCACAGCCAAGGGCAGTACAGCCAAAGGCAGTCTCACCCCCGACGGACGGAGGACAGGCAGGGACAGGATCAAAGACAAGACTCGCAAGGTAGTCTAGGCGGTACACAGCAACAAAGTCAACGAGCTCAGCGACTAAGGCAGACGCAGCAGGAGACGGGAACGAAGGGCCACTCACCACCGTAGCAAGAAAGCGAGTAACAGTCGGACTGGATGCACGAGCAAGGTCAGACGAAGAGTCAGCAACGCTAGGAAGAGAGGACGCAGGAGGTTACGGCAAGACAACACGCTGTGGAACAGAGGAAGGACAGAGTGTCATATCGTGAGTGCCTGGGACAGCCGGAGAACGCTGACGACGAACACGAGGAACACTAGCACGGACAGCAGCTCTAGGCTCGGGCTCAAGGTCAAAGCTGGACTCAGGCTCTCAACGCTCAGGGGTGGAAGCACGAGTCTCAGGCTCTCGACGCTCAGTCAGGGACTGTGTCACCGCAGTGTAGGGAGCAGCAGCAGGCAGTGGGGAGTGCGCTAGCAGCTGCGGCTGTGACTGGTCTACCGGTGGAAACAGTAACGGAGGAGTAGTACCTGCCACAGGGAAGTTAGTAGCACCTAGCGGAAGACTGAGAAGGTGGCGAAGAGCACCAGCAGCTCCCGTACCTCCAGCACGAGCAGCTCCACCAGTACTCCCAGCAGCACCTCCAGTACGAGTAGCACCAGCACCTCCACCACCTCCAGCACCAACAGCACCACAAGCTCCGGCAGCGCCAGCACCTCTAGCACCAGTAGTACCTCCAGCACCTCCAGTGCCAGCAGCTCCAGTAGCACCTCTAGCACCAGCAGTACCTCCAGCACCTCCAGTGCCTCCAGCTCCAACTCCAGCGCCTCCAGCACTAGTAGTACTACCAGTAACTACGGTGCAAGCAGCTCCAGTAGCACCTCCAGCACCTCCAGCACCAGCAGCACCACTTGCTCCGGCAGCTCCAGCACCTCCAGTACGAGCACCTCCGGGACCAGTAGCTCCAGCACCTCCACCACCAGCAGCACCAGCACCTCTAGGGTCAGCAGCTCCCGCAGCTCCAGCACCAGTAGCACCAGTACCTCCAGTGCCAGCAGCTCCAGCACCCCCAGCACCTCCAGTAACAGTAACACCCCCAGCACCAGCAGCTCCAGTACCTCCAGCTCCAATACCTCCAGCATTGGCAACACCTCCAGTACTAGCAGCTCCAAAACCTCCAGCACCAGTAGCAGCTCCAGTACCTCCAGGCCTAGCAGCTCCAGTACCTCCAGCACCAGTAGCACCTCTAGTACCTCCAGCAGTACCTCCAGGCCTAGCAGCTCCAGTACCTCCAGCACCAGCAGCACCTCTAGTACCTCCAGTAGTACCTCCAACACCTCCAGCACCAGCAGCACCTCCAGGACTAGTAGCTCCAGCACCAGCAGGACCGTACCCTCCACCACCAGGACTGCCTTGCCGAACGACCCACGCACGAATCGCCTGCGGCGAGCGTCTCAAGTAGAGCAGGCTGCGGTGGCTGTCCAGCTCCAGTACCTCCAGTAGTGGTAGCGCTAGCACCTCCAGCACCAGAAGCACCTCTAGTACCTCCAGCTCCAGCACCTCCAGCACCAGCAATAGCTCCAGTACCTCCAGCACCAGTAGCACCTCCAGGACCTCCACGCCTAGCAGCTCCAGTACCCCCAGCACCAGTAGTACCTCTAGTACCTCCAGCAGTACCTCCAGGCCTAGTAGCTCCAGCACCTCCAGCTCCAGGACCTCCAACAGGATCACCCACAACTCCACTACCACTAGGACTCGCAGCGCCCACAGAGTCAGCAACCCCAATCGCACCACCCCCAGAACCAGCACCGCCAGGTACAGCACCTTCACAGCCCTCACCCCCTGGCTCAGCACCTGTAGTCTCAGCACCAGAGTCCACAGTAGCAGGCTGCAGAGGCGGCGAAGACGGTCGAGGCGTAAAACCCGGGCGGGTCTCCAAGCGTGGAGAGCGGCGAGTGGCCGCCGTGTCGTCCGCAATTGAGTCACCCCCCTCACGTGGGCCAGAGGAGTCAGAAGAAATCACCTGTGGCTCATCCAAGGGGGGTGGGTTGACCTGAGACACACCTAAGCGAGCATGACCCTGTGGGGGGAGGGGGTCTACCAGGGGGGGGGGGACTGGTACCAGGAAGAGGGGTGCTAGGGGAACCGGGTGGGACGCGTGCGGATGTAACTGGTAGTAACAGACAGACTCGTCAAAGGTGACGTCCTGGGAGGAAAAGACTCGACGCGAGTGCGGGTGGTAGAACTGCCACGGCGGGGCGTCTGTGGGGAAGCCAAGGAAGACGCAGCGGAGAGTGCGAGAGGAGAGCTTGCTCGCTTTGGAATGGCGAACAAGGGAGAGCACGCCCAAGACCCGAAACACTGACGCATCACCAGGCTTCCCCGTCCACCGGAGGGTGGGCGAGGTCTCTGGCACAGAGACACGGGGCTAGAAGCTAAGCTGATGCACAGCGTATCGGACCGCAAACGACCACAGAAAATGGGGAGCAGTCGCATGGATCATGGAGGTGCGAGCAACCTCCATGATCAAGCCAATGCAACGCTCAGCAATCCCATTCTGCTGAGGAGAGGCTGGAAGCGTGAACATCTGGCGGATGCCCTCGCCTCGACAGAACCTCGCAAGGAGGTCAGATGAAAACTCACCGCCCCTGTCAGAGTGCAGACGCAGGACTGGCAAGTCCTGCTCAAACCGCTCGTGCAGCTGGAGACGAGTAGCACGGATCCAAGGGATTAGGACACCGCTGACGTCCGCCTTGCGCCGCAAGGGGAAGACAGTGGTGTAGCATGTGTAGTCGCAACAACCAGCAGGAAGTAGTGCTCGCGGTCCATTCCACCGATGGGGACCGGGCCCCACACATCCATGTGGAGAGTATGCAGAGGAGCGGTGGTTGGAGGAAACTCGGAGGAGTGAGGTGCGGCACGCCGCCGCCCTTCGACGCAGGGAAGGCATGGCGAGGCAAACGAGCGCAGCAGGGGGGGCAGGGTCCTGGGGCGGCCAGAGACAAGGAGATGGGAGCGCATGCTGCGTAGACGCGGCAGGGAGGGGTGACCAAGACGGTGGTGCCAGCGCTGAGTCTCGTGCGTGAGTACTCTGCACGAGCAAGACGCAGCTAACTGTCCCGACGTAGACGCCCGACTCGACGCAGCCACCTGACATGACTCAGCCACCTGTGCAGACGTAGTGGACAGTGTGTACAAACTAGACCCAGGCTGGCGAGTGAACGTAGCCAGGTGACGGCCAGTCTGGGAGCACGTACTGATCGCCACACGTTGCCTTCCAGGAATAAAGGTATCAACCCACGTTGCAGCAGGCTCTATACCTGGGTCAGGCGGTACGCAGAGGTAACAGGCACGGTCACCACCAGTAGGCAATTCATACATGGCAGTGAGAATAGCATCATAGTCAAGAGCAAAGATATCTACCCCCTGTCCAAGCAGCTTCAGACAGGTGGGGAGCTCAGCCTCGTCGCCAAACTCGGTACGCCAGGCGTCGCTCAGATGGGCGAAGCAGCGCAACTGTGTGTGACTAAGCGTCCCGCAAGCCTGACCAGTCCGATCACCTGTGCGAATGACGTACGGGCAGCGAACGGTACTCAGAGACCCTCTAATCTGAGCGTACCACTCACGAAGCTGCTGGGGCATGAGAGACTCGCGCGGACGTCGCTGGAGTTGCATCTGGCCACCGCTAGTAGCAGCAGTAGCAGTAGTAGCAGCACTAGCAGGAGTAACAGCAGTAGCAGCAGCAACAGCAGTAGCAGTAGTAGCAGCGCGGCCACCCCTACAACCCCAACTAGCGTACCACTCACGAAGCTGCTGGGGCATGAGGGACTCACGTGGACGTCGCTGGAGCTACATCTGGCCACTGATAGTAGCAGCAATAGCAGTAGTAGTAGCAGTAGTAGCAGCAGCAGCGCGGGCAGGGCAGGCGCGGCAAGCAGGCAGGCAGACAGGCAGGCAGAGGGCGCGGCAGCGCATGAACAAGGCAGGTGCTCACCAGTGGCTGGCAGGGCCGGCGCTCGGCGGGGCCGCAACAGCGGCTGCAGAGTAGGGCCGCGGCAGCTGCAGGATGGGCGCTAGCGGCAGGTCGGGGCCGCGTCAACTGTAGGGCTGGCGGGGCCGCGTTGGCGTCCGGGCGGGGCCGCGTCGGCGGCAGGGCGCGGCCGCGTCAGAGGCAGAGCGGGGCCGCGTCGGCAGAAGGGCGCGGCCGCGTCAGCTGCAGGGCTGGCGGGGCCGCGTCAGCAGTAGAGCGCGGCCACGTCAAAGGCAGGGCGGGGCCGTGTCGGCAGCAAGGCGCGGCCGCATCAGAGGCGGGGCGGGCCCGCGTCGGTGGCAGGGCGCGGCCGCGTCAGAGGCAGTGCGGGGCCGCGTCAGCGGCAGGGCGGGCCGCGACCGCGGCCTGACGGGGCCGCAACAGCGACCTGGCGAGGCCGCGTCGACGGCAGGGCGGGGCCGCGACCGTGGCAGGGTGGGGCCGCGTCAGCGACAGGGCGGGGCCGCGACCGCCGCAGGGCGGGGCCGCGACAGCGGCAGGGCGGGGCCGCGTCAGCGACCTGGCAGGGTGGCGCTCTGGCCTGACAGGCCTGCAGGGGCGGCTCGCGGGCCTGACGGGCCTGCAGAGGCGGCTCGTGGGCCTGACGGGCCTGCAGGGGCGGCTCGTGGGCCTTACTAGCCTCCAGGGGCGGCGCGCTGGCCTAGGGCAGCAGGAGGCAGCGCGAGGGCTGCAGGACGGCGCGCGCAGCGCAGCACGTCACAACGCAAGGCACGCAGGCAGGCAGGCGCAGGACAACACGTGGGGTAGCGCGGTAACCGCAACAGTAGGTGGGCCCGAAAAAAAGACGGTCCTACGGACCTAGTACTCTGATACCATGTTAGAATCTTGCAGCAGGAATGGATGCACTATGGAAGAGTTGGGTAAAAGTATGAAACCCTAAACGGGGCTATACCCCATATTGGCTACCCCACTATAGCCTACACACATATAACATGCATATACTTTGACATGCTGACCTTATCACCCATGTGAAATTGAACGAGAATGAATGAACTATGAAATAGTTGGGTACAAGTACTAACCCTAATTGGGTTGTACCCCTAATGGGCTACCCCACTACAGCCTACACAAAAGTATAAGCTATAATGTTCTGACACACCCCCATAGGCAAAGTGGGGGAGAACAAGGGGTCACAAGACCAGTCAAGCAAAGCAAAGCAAAGCAAGCTCAGGGTGGATCACAAAGTCACCACACATTCCGAGCACAAGTTCAAGGCCAAAAGGCCAGGTCACATGCAGGAGTACATATATATAATAGGCTAGACAAGCAAGAGCAGGTGTATATATATATGTAACAGTACAAGCAAGGTCAAGAGGTGAGCAAGTGAGGCAAGGCAGGCACAAGACCCAGTTGAGTACAGAAGCGCTGATGATCACAAGGTGCAAGTGCCTTGGTGAAGATATCAGCAGTGTTGGCCTCAGAGGCCATGTACGCAAGACGCAGCTGACCACGCTGCTGTAGCTCACGAGCAAGGAAGTAGCGAAGAGCAATGTGCTTCGTTCTGTGCTCCACTCTCTGCTCCCGACACAAGGCCAGCATGGCCTTGTTGTCTACGTATAGCACTGGAGGAGAATGAGGCGGCTCTCCAAGGTCAGTCAGCAGGTAGGTGAGCCAGCGAAGCTCCTGTGCAGCCATGGCCCCGGCGTAGATCTCAGCCTCACAACTGGAGCTGAGAACAGAAGACGAGCGAGTAGCCCGCCACGAAACAGAGCCGGAACCAAGGCTGAAGGTGTAACCCTGTGACGACCACTGCGTAGCCTTGTGGTCAGCCCAAGAAGCGTCTGCGTGCCCAGTGAGGACCACTGGACTCTGCCCTCCAAGCAATAGCCCCATGCTCGACGTACTGTACAAGTAGCGCAACACCCTCTTCGCTGCAGCCATGTGCTCCGGTCTGTGTCTCCCAGGAGCAACATAGCGTGCAAGAATGCTAAGAGGGTATGCAAGGTCAGGACGTGTGCAGGTCATCAGGTACATGAGGCAGCCAACAAGCTCTGGGTACGGGCCACTCGGCTCTACGGACTCATCCGAAGGCAGAGCTGAGAGCGAGTGGCGAGTAGGCAGAGAAGTGGCCTGAGGCGAGGAGTACGTGAAGCCGAAGCGCTGAAGGACCTGCTACACCATGAATGACTGAGTCAGGGTAATGGTGCGGCGTGCTCTGTCCCGGGTGATCTGCAAGCCAAGGTAGCTGCGCAGTTCACCCAGGTCTGTGCACGTGTGTCTCTTCTGCAGCTCGGACTTCACGTGGGCGAGTCCAGCAGTGTCAGCTGTGGCAAAGACCAAGTCGTCAACGTATACGAGGATGTAGAACGGCGGCAAAGAAGTGTCGGTGCGTAGAAACAGCGACGGGTCGGCAGTAGAGGGAGCAAACCCAAGAGCCGCAAGTGTAGTCCTCAGTGTGTCGTGCCACTCACGCGGTGCCTGGCGGAGACCGTAGACTGGCCGGCGGAGGCTCCACTAGGTGCCAAGAGGAAAAGACCCAGTGAAACCAGGTGGGCGACGCAGCCAGATCTCCTCGTGCAGGCTGCCCTGCAAGAAAGCAGTGCTGAAGTCAAGAGAGTGCAGCTCGTAGTCACGGTGAGCAGCTATCTGCAGCAGTTACCGAAGAGTGGTCATCTTCGGGGTGGGAGAGAAGGTCTGAAAGTAGTCAACTCCCTGCCGCTGACTGAAGCCACGAGCCACGTAACGCGCCTTGAAGACAGGCGGAGAACCCGGCGGCCGCTTCACCCTGAAAATCCACATGCCACTGACGATGATCGCCCCAGGCGGGGGAACCTCGTAAACGTAGGTACCTGTGGACTTCCAGGAAGCCATCTCTTTGTCCATAGCTGCGTGCCACTGAGAGGAGTAGGGACCCTCTATTGCCTCCGCGTAAGAGCGCGGAGTCGGGATGTCAAGTGCATTCGGGTCTCCCTCATGGGTAAGCAGTACGGACACGAGATGAGGTGAAGCAGCAGCCAAACACTGGAACTCCTCCTGCCTGTCCTCAAGGACGTCCGTGCCAAGGGTACACTCACCCCCGACGGACGGAGGACATGCGGAGATAACTGCAGCAACGGGAGCTAGGCTACGGGCTAGGCACGTGTGCTCGTGTGATCTCTGCGTTCGTTAGTCCTTAGTCGTTTTCCTTGTGCACACACTACTTGCTAGTTCACGGGGAAAATTGGCAAGAGTTTCACTAGGAAAAGTTCAGAACAATGGGTACAATAAAGTTGGCATAACAAGACTACATCAGAGCAAGCATTCAGGTCGGCCAACTGCCAGCGCAGCTTGGTCGACCGCGTTCCAGCACGACTTCGTCGACCGCGCTCCAGCAAGGCAAGGTCGACGGCGTGCCAACGTCGCAGGTTGACGGCGTGACAGCGTTGCTCACGCAGGACAGCAGTGCACCCTGCTTCGCAGTTGTGCGCAGATGATTGGCGCGCAGAGTCTTGTCACCTGCACAGCGCACACACCACGTCAACCTCGAGCTGACGAAGGCCTCTGATCCGCCATGACGACCTCGGGATACCACCACCGAGGTCGGATTTGCCAACTTCGCCTGGGCGACCGTCGCACTCCTCCGCAGCACTTCGTCACCCAGGTGACCTGGTCGACCAGGCAACCACGTCGACCAGCAGCTCCCGTACGTGCCCGTCGACCTCCCAAGTCGACGACCACCTCCACGTCGACCTCACCAGGTCGACGACACCATCGGTCGACCTCCT
This sequence comes from Closterium sp. NIES-65, assembly GCA_948144175.1. Lineage (NCBI taxonomy): Eukaryota > Viridiplantae > Streptophyta > Zygnematophyceae > Desmidiales > Closteriaceae > Closterium > Closterium sp. NIES-65. The sequence continues at coordinate 500,222 of CANXME010002051.1, forward strand.
CCAGGTCGACATCCCCTCTGGTCGACCAGCTCCACGTCAACCAGCACTCCTGGTAGACTTGCTCCTCGTCGACCAGCACAGTCGTCGGCCGACCACCCACGTCGGCCACCCGAAGCTGGCGTCACGAAGTTGACGCACCGCTACTCGACGCCCAACTGCTCGGCGTCCTGAGTTGAGGTCGACGTCGGCCCCTCCTTCGTCGACCACCAGGTCCAGTCGACCACTAACAGGTCGACCAGCAGTCCCTTAGCCGACTGCCAAAGTCGGCTTCCCCAAGTTGACGTCACCAAGTTGACGTCCTCCGCAGGTCGACTTGGGTGTCGACCTCCCTGAAGTCGGCGCCACCCTGAAGTCGGCGCCCGTGCAGTGGTCCCCCGTGCAGGTCGACCTCCTCGTCGACCAGCTCACCAACTGCTGAAGGCCGGCTGCTCCCCTCACACCCGACCACGAAGTCGGCTCCGCCCAAGCGAGGACGGGGCCAATACCCAACTCCCGTTGACACTCCCCTGCCGCGTTCACGCTTGGGCACCCAGCCCACACGGCAGTACACCTCTGAGAATAGCCCGTCAGCGTGCACCCAACACACAGCACGCTGGTCACCGCACCAGCCATGCAAGAGGGCGTGGCACCTACTGCTGCACGTCGTTGTCGCCGTCGCTCACGTCGGCCAAGCGCACCTGGCCGATTGCGACGGAGCACCGGTTGAAGGCCGGATAGTGCAGCGCCTTCGTCAGGAAGTCGGCCGGCTGCTCAGCGGTTGGGATGTACTGCAGCGAGAACTTCCCGCGCTTCACCATGTGCTGCAGCCAGGCCTGTCGCCGCTCCATGTGCTTGAGGTTGCCCGTCAACCCCATGCCCTCGGCGACCGCGATGGCCGACTTGTTGTCCACTCGCAGGACAGTCGGCTTCCCGGCGTCCAGTTGCCGGAATTTTGCGAGGAGGAAGCGAAGGCGGCGTCCCTCCTTGCCAGCTTCAGTGGCCGCCACGTACTCCGACTCGATCGACGACAACGTCGCGCACTTGATGCGCTGGCTCGACCAGGAGACTGCAGCCCCTCCGTAGACGAACACGTAGCCACCCGTGCTCGTCCTGTTCTGTTTATCACCAGCGTCGTCGGCGTCCACGTAGCCGACCAGCTCCAGTGACTCAGGTCCACCGCCGAACTCCAGGGCAGTGTCGCGCGTATTGGCGAGGTAGGCGAGGCAGCGGTCGACCTCGCGCCAGTGCTGGTCGCTCCTCACCGTGAGGCCGCTCCCCAGCTTGCTGCAGGCGAAGGCGATGTCCGGCCTCGTCGTCGTCGCCGCGAACTGCAGCGAGCCGACCTTCTGCCGGTACTCCTCTTCCTGCCGCTCCTGTGCCTCCTCGTCATCGAACGTGAGCTCGGCGTAGGCATCGACCGAGACCGGCGTCTTCGGGGTGCGCCCGGTCTGCTCCTTGTCGATGAAGCGCCTACGAAGCTTGTCGGCGTAGCCCTGCTGGTGCAGCCACAGCTTCCCCGCCGACCTGTCGCGGACGATCTCCAGCCCGAGGTACTTCTGCACCGGTGAGATCTCACGCAGCTCGAAGGCGGCTTCCAGAAGCTCCTTCAGCTCCTTCAACATCGCGGCGCTACTGCTGGCGGCAAGTAGGTCGTCGACGTAGACCAGCACCCAGCAGGCCACTCCGTCCTTTCCGTCCTTGAAGTAGAGAGCCTCGTCGACCTGGCTCTTCTTCCACCCGGCGCCGACCAGCACGTCATTGAGCGCCAAGTACCATAGCAGCGGCGACTGCTTTTGCCCGTACAGGCTCTTCAGCAGCTTGCACACCCGGCCGGTCCCGTCGTTGAAGTAGTCCGGCTGGGACATGTAGAGCACCCTGTCGAGCTTGCTCTGCAAGAAGGCGTTCTTCATGTCGAGCTGCATCAGGTTGAGGTTGCGGACGGCGACGATGCTGAGGAAGATCCTCAGCGTGACGTAGCTGCCCACCGGCGCGAACGTCTCGTCGTAGTCGGCGTCGTATACCTGTGTGAAGCCCTTCACAACCAGCCTCACCTTCTTGCGCTCGACGGTGTCGTCGACGTGGTACTTCGTCGTCAACACCCACCGGTTCTTCATGACGTTCACTCCCGACGGATGTTCGACCAACTCCCACGTTCCCATGTTGAGGAGGCTGCGAATCTCCTCCTCCATGGCGGCCTTCACCGCCGGGCCCTTCCAGCTCGCCAACGCCTCCTTCACCGTCATCGTCGAGATCTCCCAGCGGTGCTCGGGGTCGGCTAGCATGTCGGGGTCGAGCTCTGGAAACTCCTCATCCTCCTCGGCATCGTCGTACAGCAGGTCGTCGGCCTCATCTTCCACGTCGTACACCGTGGTGAAGGCAGCGGGGACGAAGAAGTCAGGCGGCCTCCGAAGTCGGCCTGAACGCCGTGGTCCTGGCTGGACCTCCTCGGCGTCCCCTCCATCGTTGCTGTTGTCGCTGCCCTCGGCGTCCTGCTGTTCCTCAGCCGGCGTCCCAGCCGACTTCTCCCCTATGGTCGGCTCCCCTGCCGACTGCCCGGTCGCCGACTGCTCCTTGGTCGGCGTCACTGCTGCCTGCTCCTTTGTCGGCCGCTGGTCCTCGACCTGCTTCTCGACCTGCTCCTCCCCTGTCGACGTCGACTGCAATCCCACATCGACCTGCCGCTCGTCACGTCGGCCACCGGTGATGCACTTGACCGACGCCGAAGGCGGCGTCCCACTACTCCCCTCATCGCCGGAGGCCGACATCGTGGTCAGCACACGCAGGTCGGCCACGATGGGAGGGGCAGGGGTCGGAGGGGGAGGGGTAGGGGGGCGGACATCCTCGACGTCCTCAGTAGCAAGCTCACCAACCTCGGCAAGCAGCGGTAGCGTCGCCGACGAGGTGTCAGAGGGCGGGGCGGACGACAAGCGGCCGGACCCCGACCCGTGCTCCGTCTTCCACTCGGTCAGCGACATCTCCTCGTAGAACACCACGTCCGACGTGGTGACCACTCGGTCGGTGTTGACGTCGAGGAGCTCCTAGCCCTTGCTTGCCGCCGACACGCCAAGGTGCAGACCCCATTTGGCCTTTGGCTGCAGCTTCCCACCACGCTGCTGCTCAGAGACAAGGAACTGCGCCATGCAGCCCCACACCCGCGCCAGCGACAAGTCGGGCTTCTTCCCGGTCAGCACCTGGTACGGCGTCGTCCCCGGCGGCAGCGTCGACCTCTCAAGGCAGTTGCGGACCCAGACGGCCTGCCGGAGAGCGAGGTGCCACCAGTGGTGCTGCACACCCATGTGCAGCAGCATTGTCCGCACCGACTCCACCACCGTCCTCATCTCCCGCTCCGCCATGCCGTTCTGCTGCGGGGTGTATGGGCAGGTCAGGTCGTGGACGATCCCCTTGCCGTTCACGAAGTCGGTGAACTGCTTCCCGAGGAACTCCCCTCCCCTGTCTGAGCGCAGCATCAACACCGACTTCTTCGTCTGCCGCTCAGCCACCGCCAGCCACTGTACGAACGCCGACAAAGCATCTGACTTCTTGGCGACCGGCTTCACCCACACGTAACGGGTCTTGCGGTCCTTCAGCAGCAAGAAGTACAGGCTGCCATCCTTGGCAGCCACGCGAAACGGCCCGCACAGGTCGATGTGCACGACGGCCAGCACGTCGTCGGCGTCGGAGCCGTGGTCGGGGAAGGTGTGTCGCGCCAGCTTCCCGCCGACGCACGAGACACACGGGGAGTCAGCGTCCGTCGCCGACTTGAGGTCCAGCCCAATGGCGACCTCGTTCTTCGCCGAGCTCCGTATGGTGTCCATGCCGACATGCGCAAGCCTCGCATGCATCCGGTCCGGCGTCGACTTCGTCTTCGAGACGATCGCCCGCAGAGCCACCACCTCCGTCGTGGGCGGCGTCGATCTCGTCGCGCAGGGACGCAGGTCGGTGCAGAGGACTCGCCCGGAGTACGTCGCCCGCCCGAGCACCTCCCCTGCTGCCGAGACGAGCAGCATGCCGTCGTCGTCCTCCTGCAGCTTCACGCCGTGCTCCTTCAGCTGGCCGGCCGACAGCAGGTTGGCCCGCACACCCGGGACGTATAGCACGTCGGGGATGAGCACCTCCTTCCCGGCCTCTCCTTGCAGGGAGATGGTGCCACTGCGCTGAACGTCCTGCAGCGCCCCATTAAAGCCGCGCACGTGCTTGATGGAGCCACTCGGCTGCAGGTCGACGAAGGCTTCCTTCGTTCCCATCAGGTGGTGGGAACAACCGCTGTCGAGCAGGACCACCGCCGGGTTCGCCTGCACAGCTGCCGCCACCGCCTGGAAGTCCTCTCCGGCCTCCGGTGCCAGAGAGATGGCCGGCTCCACGACGCCAACCAGCGAGCACGACGCCACCTTGTCGTCTCGCCCCTTGCCGCGTACAACGGAGTCGGCGTCCTTCGCCGAGGTCGATGTCGTCGACTGGTTCTCCTTGCGCGGCTTGTTTCCTCCTCGATGAGGACGACGGCTGCCAGACCTCCCGCGGCCGCCCTTGTTGTCGTCGTCGGAGTCACTGCGGTCAGGACACTCGAAGGAGAGGTGATCACGGCTGTGGCAGATCCAGCAGTCCCGACGTCGACCTCCTCCTCCTCGACCGCCGTCCTTGGTCGACCTCTTCTCGACCTCCTTGGTCGACTTCCAGCCACCGCTCCCGCCGCCACCAGGCTGTCCGCGCTGTCCTGGTCGGCCTCCTTGCTTCGCCGGGGCGACAAAGTTGGCATGCGCCAAGAGCTCCTGCGATCGCTCAGCCTCCTGCATCGCCTCGTCCTGCAGGATATACGAGGTCAGGTTGTCCTCGTTGAACATCGCCCTTGTGCTCGGCGCCATAGACAGCCGCTTCAGCAGGTTATAGCTGCTAGACAGTCCCTGCATGACATGGGTGATGTACGACACCGTGGAGTACTGCGCGCCGGCCATCCTGATGGTGGCGAGAATTCGCCTGGCTCGGTTGCAGTAGTCGGTCGCACTCTCCTCGTCGCCCATACGCAGCTGCGTCAGCTGTCCCTCCAGCTGGGCGATGAACAGGTCGTCGGTGACCTGGTACGTCGACTCAATGAAGTGCCACGCCCGGTGGCCAGCGTCGATGTACTCCCGGCACCACTTCAAGGCGATCTGCACGCCCGGCGAGCAGCATCGCGAGATGACCGTGAAGGTCAACAGCTGCACGGCGCGAAACTCCGCACGCAGGTCGGGGTGGTGCTCCCCCGGCGTCGCCACGGTCCCTCGGGCGAAGCTGATCAGCCCGGCCATCTCCAGCTGGGGCTCGATGGCTTCCTTCCAGGTGAGAATGTCGGGTCGACTGACCAGCGGAGGGGTGACCGAGATCCTGTCCGGCGTAAACTTGAAGTAGCCGTAGCTCGGCGCAATCCCACCTGCTGTCACCTGGGACGCCGACATCGGCGACACCCCACTCCGTCGACCTCCGACGTCACCCCGCGGAGAGCCTGCAGTCGCCGACGACTGCATCCCTCGCGCCTGAACGCCGCCGACTTCACCGGCGTGTATCACACCTCTCTGCCTCGACGTGCCTCCAGCACTGCTGCCGACTTGACCACCACCGGTGTTGACGCCCACGTCGACGCCGCCTTCGTTGTTCACCGGACGAGGAGAGGCAGGTCGAGACGGGTGCTCCGTCGCCCACATGGAGCGGAGTCCAGCCTCGACGACCGGCCAGGGCAAGTCGCCGTACTCGTTGGCCTCGTGCTTCCTCCTCGCGTTCTCCAACCGTGCCTCTAGGGTGTCCACCACCCCCGCGTCACCTACGGCTCCTACCATAGTGACTACCGCACAGTTGCCAGCCTGCAACTACGAAATAGGTAAGTGGTGTCTACGTCGACCTGACTGAAAGGTAAGTCGTGTGCCGTCCACGCTCACCGCACCATGCGGAGATAACTGCAGCAACGGGAGCTAGGCTACGGGCTAGGCACGTGTGCTCGTGTGATCTCTGCGCTCGTTAGTCCTTAGTCGTTTTCCTTGTGCACACACTACTTGCTAGTTCACGGGGAAAATTGGCAAGAGTTTCACTAGGAAAAGTTCATAACAATGGGTACAATAAAGTTGGCATAACAAGACTACATCAGAGCAAGCATTCAGGTCGGCCAACTGCCAGTGCAGCTTGGTCGACCGCGTTCCAGCACGACTTCGTCGACCGCGCTCCAGCAAGGCAAGGTCGACGGCGTGCCAACGTCGCAGGTTGACGGCGTGACAGCGTTGCTCACGCAGGACAGCAGTGCACCCTGCTTCGCAGTTGTGCGCAGATGATTGGCGCGCAGAGTCTTGTCACCTGCACAGCGCATACACCACGTCAACCTCGAGCTGACGACTGCCTCTGATCCGCCATGACGACCTCGGGATACCACCACCGAGGTCGGATTCGCCAACTTCGCCTGGGCGACCGTCGCACTCCTCCGCAGCACTTCGTCACCCAGGTGACCTGGTCGACCAGGCAACCACGTCGACCAGCAGCTCCCGTACGTGCCCGTCGACCTCCCAAGTCGACGACCACCTCCACGTCGACCTCACCAGGTCGACGACACCATCGGTCGACCTCCTCCAGGTCGACATCCCCTCTGGTCGACCAGCTCCACGTCAACCAGCACTCCTGGTAGACCTGCTCCTCGTCGACCAGCACAGTCGTCGGCCGACCACCCACGTCGGCCACCCGAAGCTGGCGTCACGAAGTTGACGCCCCGCTACTCGACGCCCGGACGGACAGGCGACGCAGGGCGAGACGCAGGCTCACGACGCTCAGCAAGACCTCCAGTAGGACCAGTGTAGGGAGAAGGAGCAGGCAGTGGGGAGGCGGGCTGTAACTGTAACTGTGATGGGACAGGCTGTGGACACTGGGAGGAGGAGGACCAGTAGACGGCGGGAGACCAAGCACCTGCTGAAGGAGCGGAACGAAGTACGGCCGAGGCCTCGCGGCGACGCCAGACACAGTAGGGACAGCACCTGTACCCCCAGCGGCAGCACCAGCGCCAGCAGCACCTCCAGCTCCAGTACCTCCAGCAGCACCAGTAGCACCCCCAGCAAGACCTCCTCCAGGACCGACAGCAGTAGCCTGTGCGCCAACACCCTCAGCAGCTCCAGCTCCAGTCGTACATGCAGGCCCAGCAGCTCCAGTACTCCCAGTACGAGCACCTCCAGGACCCGCGGCACCAGCACCGTCAGCAGCCGAAGAACCTCCAGCTCCAGCAGCACGCCTCCAGCGCTGGGCAAACCACTCGCGCAGCTCCTCTGGAGAGAGTGGCTCCCGCCGAGACGAAGCACCCGGAGAACCTCCAGGCCCAGCACCGCCAGACGCCACACGAGCAGGCCCAGCTCCCTCAGGCTCCGCACCCCCAGGCTCAGCACCTCCAGGCATAGCACCCTTACGCGTAGCACCCCCAGGCTCAGCACCCCCAGGCGTAGCACCCCCAGGCTCAGCACCCCCAGGCGTAGCACCCCCAGGCTCAGCACCCCCAGGGGTAGCACCCCCAGGCTCAGCACCCCTAGGCTCAGCACCCCCAGTAGTAGCACCCTCTGACTCAGCACCCCCAGGCGTAGCACCCACACGCTCAGCACCCCCAGAGTCAGCATCCCCAGGCTCAGCACCCTCAGCAGCACCAGAGTCACCAGTAACCTCGACAGGCTCGAGTGCGTCTACCTGGGACACACCTGAAGGGGCAGGACCCTAAGGGGGGAGGGTGTCTACCGGGGGGGGGACCTGGCACAAGGAAGAGCGGTTGCAGGGGGAGGGACGGAGTGCGGTAGGGGAAGAGGCGGTAGTAGGGGACCTTTTGTCAAACCTGACGTCCTGGGAGGACAGAACACGGCGAGAGGTGGGGTGGTAGAACTGCCACCCTGGCGCGTCAGGGGGGAAGCCAAGGAAGACGCAAGGAGCAGCACGAGGGGACAGCTTGTCCGCAGACAAGTCGCGGACAAACGCCCGAGATCCCCAGACACGGACTGCAGACGCATCGCCAACCTTCCCCGTCCACACCAAAACTGGGGAGGTCTCCGGCATGGAGACCCTGGGGTGAAGGTTGATCTGATGCGCCGCGTACCGAACCGCAAACGGCTAGAGAAAATGGGGGGCAGCCGCATGCATCATGGACGTACGGGCGACGTCCATGACCATGCCAATGCGGCGCTCAGCAATCCCATTTTGCTGTGGAAAGTCCGAAAGCGTGAAGGTCTGGCGGATGCCTCGTGCCCGACAGTAGGCTCGCAGAAGGCTAGAGGAGAACTCTCCGCCTCTGTCAAAGTGCAGACGCAGAACAGGAAAGTCCGAGCCGAAGCTCTGCCTGAGCTGGAGACGAGCTGCGCGGATCCAGTCGATCAACACCGCAGTGACATCACCCTTGCTGCGCAAGGGGAAGACTGTGGTGTAACGCGAGTAGTCGTCAACCACCAGCAGGAAGTAGCGCTCGTGACCCTGTCCACGGACGCGGGCTGGGCCCCACACGTCCATATGAAGCGTCTGCAGCGGGGCCTCTGTCGGAGGAAACTGGGAGGAGTGAGGGGCAACACGCTGCCGCCCCTCGACGCAGGGGACGCAGGCAGGGGCAGGCCCCGGGGGAAGGGGAGGGAGGGACCGGGGAAGACCAGAGACAAAGACACGGGAGGCCATGCCTCGGAGACGAAGCAGGGAGGGGTGACCAAGGCGGTGGTGCCAGAGGAGAGTCTCGTGAGACAGGAGGCGACACGAGCAGGGGGCAGACTCAGGACCAGACCTGGACGCTGCAGCAAACACCTGACCTGACGCAGCTACCTGACCAGACGCAGGGACAGGAGGAGACTCAGTGGTCAGTGTGTACAGGCTCGAGTCCGGCCGACGTGTAAACGTGGCCAGGTGTCGGCCTGTCCGAGCGTCCGTGCAGTGGGTCACCAGCAGACTCGCAGGAGTGAACTGGTGAACCCTCGCATCCTGTAGGTTAGCACCACTCACCAAGTTCGTAGAGAACGAGGGGAGGTAAAGGCCAGACAGGGTGCCAGAGGGGGCCGCCGGACACGGGAGGACAGTGGAGAAGTGAGCAAGGACAGGACCCCCAGAGGGGTCTGCCAGAGAGACTGCAACTGGCCAACCAAGCGGCGTGAGTGTGGTGCGGTCTCGAAAGAAGGAGCGAGAAGCCCCCGAGTCAAGGGTGAAGGTGTGGGAGGCCGAAGCCGACGCGGTACCTGAGAGAGCAGACTCACCAGCACCTGAGGAAGCAGACGCACTAGCACCTAGAGCAACAGTCCCGCTAGCACCTAGAGCAGCAGCCTCACCAGTACCTAGAGCAGCAGTCTCAATGCCCGGGTTGGGCGGAAAACACCGGTAACAGTCACCCTCATCACTAATAGTCACAGCATACATGGCAGCAAGAATAGCATCAAAGTCAAGGTCAAAGACAGCTACTCCCGCCCTAGACAGCTCGCCCCAGCGGGGGATCTCAGCGGCCTACGGGAACTGGTGACGCCAAGCGTCCGTTAGGCGGCCAAAGCAGCGCTGGGTGGAGTGCGCACCCCCGCACTGCTCACCCGCGCGGTCGCCGGTGCGTAGGACGTAGGTGCACGGACCAGTACCCCCACCCCGCTGGCGTGCAGCGTACCACTCACGGAGCTGCTGAGGGGGGGGGGATGTCACGAGTGCGCTGCTGCTGCTGCTGCTGTTGGCGCTGACCACCACCGGAGCCGACCCTCTGCGCAGTGCCACCCCGACCAGCTCCACCTCCTCCGCCACCGCCTCCTCCACCGCCGCCACCTCCGCTCCCACCGCCACCACCGCCGCCGCCTCCGCCTCCACTGCCGCCACCGACACCTCCACCCCCGCCACCACCCCCACCGCCACTCCCACCCCCTCCGCCGCCTCCACCGCCGCCTCCACCGCCCCCGCTAGCTCCTCCAGTGCCCCTGCCCCCCTTGCCCTTGCCAGGGCGTCGTCTCCCGCTAGGGGTAGACGCTTCACCGACCAAATCAAGACCAATGAGGTCGGCCGCAGCAGCAGAGGCAACAGAGGGCAAAAGGGGGGAGGGGGAACACCCCTCAAAGATGGGGGTGCGAGGGTCACCACGAGAGGCTCCTACAGCTACTATGCTCTTCTCTGCTACTAGGAGGGCCTTCTCGAGGAGGTCAACGGTGAGAGTGGTGGGGTAAACTGAGAGGAAGTGGTCCCTGACTACGCGAAGGGAGTCAGGGAGCCGGGTGACTATGTAGTAGAGGGTGATGTACATGGGGGGGGGGGTTATTGGCGCAGAAGTCAGTAGGAAGCGCAGCGCGGAAGCGAGTGTCACTAGTGCGGAGGTGCGTAATGAGGTCAGCGACTATGGGAAAGGCAGCAAGGTCAGGGAAGAGGTACGGTAGCATGAGGCGGCTTAGTGCAGCAGTGGCAGGGGAGGAGTAGCGCGCAACTACAGCGTCGTACAAGGTCTGAGCACTCTTGTACTGACTAAAGTGCGCACGCTCAGAGGTAGGCAGGTGGCGACACACAGCAAGACGTGCAGCAGCATCGCGTGTGGCCCACTGTGAGCGAACAGTGGCGTCAGCATCAGCAGCAGGGGCAGGAGAGGCACCAGAGGTGAGGTCAAAGAGGGAGAGACCGTCTGCCCTGTCGCACTGTAGGAAGAGCTGCAGGTCATCTACCCAGACGTCAAAGTCAATGGCCTGAACCTCAGCGTCATAAGCGAGGACACTAGGGGTAGCCATGACAGCAGTAGACTAGCAGCGCGAACAGTAGGGTAAGGGCAGTGCAGTGACAGAGGCGCTGCTCTTACCGGACAGGGCGGCTCGGGCGGCTCGGCGGATCGGCGGCTCGGCGGCTCGGCGGCTCGGGCGGCTCGGCGGCTCGGCAGTATCTGCGGCTCGGTGACTCGGCGGCGCTGGCGGCTCGGCGGCTCGGCGGTACGGCGGCTCGGCATCTCAGCGACCCGGCGGCTCGGGCGGCTCAGGTGGCGCGGCGGCTCGGGCGGCTCAGGTGGCTCGGGCGGCTCGGCAGTAGGTCGGCGGCGCCGGCGGCTCGGTGGTGACGGCGGGGCCGCGTGGGGACGGCGGTGGGGCCGGTAGAGGCAGCGCCGGGGCCATGAAGGGTAGCGCCGGGGCCGCAGGGTAGGCGACGGGGCCAGCAGAGGCGGCGCCGGGGCCGGGAAGGGCGGCGCCGGGGCCGGGAAGGGCGGTGCCGGGGCCGCAGGGGTAGGCGACGGGGCCAGCAGAGGCGGCGCCGGGGCCGGGAAGGGCGGCGCCGGGGCCGGGAAGGGCGGCGCCGGGGCCGGGAAGGGCGGCGTCGGGGTCGCAGGGGTAGGCGACGGGGCCGCAGGATAGGCGCTGGGGCTGCAGGGTAGGCGACGGGGCCAGCAAGGTCGGCGACGGGGCCGCAGGGTAGGTGCCGGGGCCGCAGGGTAGGCACCGGGGCCAGCAGGGTAGGCGACGGGGCCGCAGGGTAGGCGACGGGGCCACGAGGGTAGGCGCCGGGGCCGCAAGGGTAGGCGACGGGGCCGCAAGGGCGGCTTGAAGGGGTCGCTAGGGCAGCTTGAAGAGGCCGCGAGGGCGGCGCGAAAGGGCCGCAAGGGCGGCGCGACGCGGCCGCGAGGGCGGCGCGACGTGATGGGGCCGCGAGGGCGGCGCGACGGGGTCGCAAGGGCGACTCGACGGGGCCGCTAGGGAGGCGCGACGCGACGGGGCCGCTAAGGCGGCGCGACGGGGTCGTAAGGGCGGCACGACGGGGTCGTGAGAGGGGAGCGCGACTCGGGCAGAGGCTGAGCGCGCTCCGGGCAGGAAAAAAAAAAAAAACGGTGGGCCCTAGGAACAGTTCCCACAGGGGAACCTTCTCTATACCATGTGAAATTGAACGAGAATGAATGAACTATGAAACAGTTGGGTACAAGTACTAACCCTAATTGGGTTGTACCCCTTATGGGCTACCCCACTACAGCCTACACAAAAGTATAAGCTATAATGTTCTGACAACCCACATGTGCTCGCTCGACGTGAGCTACCGTACTGCTTGTACTGAGGCTGAGCTTGCACTCCTCACCCCGTCCATGGCGATCACTATGTACTTGATCGCCACCAGCCTCCTTGACCGCCTTCCACTTTTCCGTGACGCGCTTCTTTGGAAGCACCCTAGTGCGATCACTATCGATGTCCTTGAGACAACTCTCAAGGACATTGAGAGCAACATCCACTCTTTCCGGCGCCGTTGCCCTATAGCTTCCCACCTTCGCTGCTTCTCTTGCCTATACTGCGTCTCCTGCTTGACTGCAGCCGTGTCCACCACGTGTGGGTGGCCCCAGGGCAGGGAGGTGGGAAAGGGGGCGCTGGTGGTAGTGGCAGGGGTGATGGAGGTACTGGCGCCACTAGTGCGTCTGGTGGAGGCCACACTGGACGCGGTACATGGCCTATGGGCCCGACTGTAGGGGTGGCTGGTGCGGCTGCGTGGTACACAACACAGCATTGGCAACAGTCCGAGTAGTAGCAGCCAAAGTAGGGACAGCCACAGCTGTAGGGACAATCACAACAACAGGTTTAGCAACAAGTGCAGCAGCAGCCTTACTAGTGGGGACCTGGTGGACCACGGAGTGCTGGTCGTGGCGGTGGTCTGTCCAGCTCGGCGTCTCGTTGTGTCACTTGGCCTCCCTGCCCGTACGTGGATCAACCGGTCACTCGTGAGGGTCAGCGATGTGGCCGTTTTCACGCTGTGGGACAGAGCTCCGTGCTGCTTACGGAATGTGCCCGCGCCTAGTACGGCTACGGCCCGCTCCGGACTGGGTCCCGCTTTCTCACTCTCGTTTTGTGGGATATGTATGAAGTAGAGTTAGTTGATGCCATGGGATCTGCTTCTGTGATGTATGTTGATGTTGAATGTAGTGCTGCCGGATCTGTTTACTCGCGTGTTTGTAGCTTGTTGCTAGTGTAGATGCCGATGCTTCCAGTCTAGGTGCTTGTGTAGCTACTAGCCCAGGTGCACCAACAGCTGACATGTCGCTCTCTTTAACGTTGGACTCTGGCGCGTCTCAGTGTTTCTTCCATGACCAATCCACCCTCACACCGCTTTCAGCTCCGGTTCAGGTTGCACTGGCTGATTCTACTTCAGGACCAGCAGTTGCACGCAGCTCTACTACTCTCCCGTGCCCGACTAATCCATCTGGTGTCCTCACTGGCCTCCACATCCCCTCATTCTCCAAGAAGTTGGTGGGTGTTGGATATATCTAGGACCGCAACGTTGGTGTTTGGTTTCCTCCGTCTGAGCGTGTTGACATCTGCATGGACAATGACACCTACGCTCCCCTGGTCGAGTTTCACTGGGAGCGGGGCTCCGGTCTCTTCACACTGCACACTGACTCTCCCCAGGTAGTCGCATATGATCAGGTTGTTGCGTCTTGCTCTTGTCGATCAGTCACCCACCCAAAAGTCATGTGGCACCACCGTCTTGCTGACCCGCCCCCCCCACGCCTCCGTAGCATGTCTAGTCAGCCTCTTTTTTCCGCTCTCCTGTGCGTCCTAGAGTTGCTCTCTCGAATTGCTCCCTCCTTTGCCTGTGCCGCCATGCACTCCTTGCATCGAGGGTCAGCTGCGTGCCACTCCTCACTCCTCCTCCCTTCGTCCGGCCACCACGCCCTTCCAGACTCTCCACTTGGACGTCTGGGGCCCAGCTACTATATTGTGGTCGTTGCCAACTACTCCCGTTACACCATGGTGTTACCCCCTAGTGAAGAATTCTGGCGTGACTTCTACGCCGATCCGGTGGTTACAGGCCAATAAAGCCATTCGTGGTAGTCGTGTCGTTTGTCTCCACTCCGAGCGTAGGGGTGGGGTTTTGCTCTGGCATTCTTCACGTTGCAACGAGCAGGGCATCACACAGTTTCGACGCTTCCAGAGTCCCCACAGCAAAATGTGGTTGCTGAGCACCCTATCAGCTCGGTGATGGAGATCGCCCGCACCTCCATGATCCATGCCCATGCGCCCCATTTTCTGTGGCCACGAGGTCCGCTACGCCGCCCACCAGCTGAACCTCTGGCCTCGTGCCTCATGGCCACGGGCTTCACCGACCAGTCTTTGGACCGAGTCCCTTGGTGTTTCGTCGAAGTTTCGTGTCTGGGGCTGCCTTGCGCTTGTCCGCGACAAGCTCGGCTCGCGCCATTCCCTGTGCCTTCCTTGGTTTCCCGGTGGACGCCCCTGACTTCACGTTTCACCACCTGCCCCTCCACCGGTTTCTGGTCTCTCGTGACGTCTAGTTTGATGAGTCTGTGTCCTACTACGCCTGCTACCCCTGTCCAGGTCTCCCGGTAACCCCCCCTTCCCCACATTCGTCCTCACAGTCACCACAGTATCAGACGGTACTATCGCGACAGGTTGCCGTGGACTCTAGGGTTGTTGGTGCTGGAGGCACAGGCACTCGAGATGCTGGGTCTGAGGGTTTAGGGTTTGAGGGTGCTGGCATTGGAGGTGCTGGTTCTCAGGGTGCTGGAGCTGAGGGTACTGGCATTGGAGTTGCTAATTCTGGGGGTGTTGGAGCTGAGGTACAGGCACTAGAGGTGCTAGTTATGGGGGTGCTGGAGCTGTTGGTACTAGCGCTGCGGGTGCTCATTTTGGAGGTGCTAGAGTTACTCAGACTGGAACTAGAGGTGCTCATGCTGAGGGCACTGGAGCTATCGGCTCTCCTTTGGCGGCGCCTGGTCCGCCTCCCCTCAACTACCCGACGGGTTTCCAGGAGCTTCTTCAGCTCGAGTGTGAGGAGCGGGAGGGGTTGGAGCAGGGGTGGTTGGAGCTGGAGCAGCGGCAGCAGGAGTTGCAGTGGTAGGAGCTGCAGCAACAACTTCAGCAGCAGCCGCAGCAGACCCAACAGTCACCTTTGCAGCATCTGTTCCCACCTGTGAGTGGCCTTTGGGCCCTTGGTCTCCCTTCCTCCTCTAAGGACCGCTCACCGCCTCCTACTGCTCACGGTCTTCCTCCTCCGGACCCTGCAGAGAGTCACTACACAACGGGAGTGGACTACGGAAGAGGGCATAGGGTTGTGCGAGTGATCGTAGCTTTGCACTAGCGTTCTTAGTTCTTGCTATGTTCACACAGAAGTTTGGCAAGGGTTTCCACTAAGGAATTGAAAGAACAACTTGCGATGGAAAGTTGATAGTACAATTGAGACATGCAAAACAAAAGGACTAGAAGGGCATGCAACACCTAGCAAGGGCGAAATCTGCCAGCGTAGCAAAAGAGCGGCTTGCCAACGCTGCAGCAAAGTAATCTGCCAGCGTTGCACTGCGCGTAGGTGACTATCTGCAGTTGCAGGTAACTATCTGCAGTCGCAGGTTGTCTATCTGCGCAGATGGGCGCACCTACCAAGTAGGTGCAGGTTGGCGGTTTCACCGTTAGGCACATTGCGCAGGTGCCAGGTAGAAAACGTGTCATCAGTTTCGCCAGGTGCGCACCATCGATCATGTGATGCCGTTCCGCAGGTAGAACTTCGCCAAAACCTCCTGGGCGAAAGTTCGCATGCCTCCGGAGAGTTACGCACAACTCTGCAAATTCGGTCGATCAGCTCGACATCGATCGGTCGAGCAAAGTTTGCCGAGCAGAGCTCCTTGACCCGATCTCTTCGACCAGAGTTCCTCGACCCGAAATCCTCAACCAGGATCGTCGACCAGCGCACTTCGACGGGAGCTCGTCGCGCAGAGATCGTCAACCAGAGCTCGCCGCGCAGAGCTCGTCGACCAGATTCTGTCGAGCAGAGCCTGCTCGACCGCAACTTCCATCGAACTGTAGAAGCCCGCTTCTTGACCAATCCGTCGAGAACTTCCCGTCGACGGCAAGATCGGCTGCGCCCAAGCAAGGGCGGGGCCTTTCTCTTGGACAGACCCATCCTCGGCTGTCTTCTCTCCTCCTTGTTCACAACCCGCTCCTCCTGTTGTCCCGCACTCTCGCGCCACCCCTTGTCCCCCATGTCCCTCGTCCCGTGTTGATGAACTCCGCACTGTCTTGCTTCGTTCTCGTTGTTCTCAGCCTGAGTCTGTTACCTCCTAAGGTGTCTCTTACAACCTCTTCTCACCCTATCACTGACTACCACCACGCCGCTCGTCCTGTAGTCTCACGCGTTCTCGCGTCTCTTGTGGCAGACCCTACTGCCTCTTCGTCGTCTGTCTCGGCTCTTGTTGCCGCTGTTGGTGACTTTGCTGCCACTTGCTGCCTTGACTACACCACCCGCGTTGTGGCTGCCCGTCCTCTGGCCACCAGGGGTGATTCTACCCTTGGCTGTGACGTCCTAGAGGATAGGTAGTTTGAGCTTAAGTTCTTGGCAGCCGCTTCTGTGAAATAATGAGGAATGAATGAACTAGGAAAGTCTATGATACAAATATGAAACCCTAGAAACTTGTACCCCTTAGTGTCTACCCCACTAGAGCCTACAAACACTATGTCATACATATCTGACACACCCCCATAGGCAAAGTGGGGGAGAACTAGGGGTCACAAGACCAGTCAAGCAAAGCAAGCTCAAGGTGGATTATAACGTCACCACACATTCCGAGCACCAGTTCAAGGCCACAAGGCCAGTTCACATGCAGGGTTATATATATAAAGGTAAACAAGCAAGTGCAGGTATAGATAGATCACAGTACAAGCAAGGTCAAGAAGTGAGCAAGTGAGGCCAAGTAGGCACAAGACCTAGCATCGTACGAAAGCGCTGATAATCACAAGGCTGAAGTGCCTTGGTACAGATATCAGCAGTGTTGGCCCGAGAGGACACGTAAGCAAGGCGCACCTGACCACGCTACTGCAGCTCACGAGCAAGGAAGTAGCGAAGAGCAATGTGCTTCATTCTGTGCTCCCGACACAAGGCCAGCATGGCCTTGTTGTCTACGTACAGAACTAGAGGAGAACAAGGCGGCTCTCCTCGGTCGGTCAGCAGGTAGGTGAGCCAACGTAACTCCTGTGCAGCCATGGCCCTTGCGTAGATCTCAGCCTCACAGCTGGAGCCGATAACAGAAGACGAGCGAGTAGACCGCCACCAAACAGAGCCGGAACCAAGGCTGAGAGTATAACCCTGTGACGACCGCTGCGTAGCCTGGTCATCCGCCCAAGAGGCGTCTCCGTGACCAGTCAGGACCACTGGACTCCGCCCAACAAGCACGAGCCCCATGCCCAACGTACTGCACAAGTAGCGCAACACCCTCTTCGCTGCAGCCAAGATGCTAAGAGGGTATGCAAGGTCAGGTCAAGTGCAGGTCATCAGGTACATGAGGTAGCCAACAAGCTCTGGGTACAGGCCACTCGGCTCTACGGACTCATCCGAAGGCAGAGCTGAGAGCGAGTGGCGAGTAGACAGAGGACTGGCCTGAGGCGAGGAGTACGTGAAGTCGAAGCGCTGAAGGACCTGCTGCACCATGTGTGACTGAGTCAAGGTAATGGTACGGCGTGCTCTATCCCGGGTGATCTGCAAGCCAAGGTAGCTGCGCAGTTCACCCAGGTCTGTGCACGTGTGTCTCTTCTGCAGCTCGGACTTCACGTGGGCGAGAGCCTCAGTGTCAGCAGTGGCAAAGACCAGGTCGTCGACGTACACGAGGATGTAGAACGGTGGCAAAGAGGTGTTGGTGCACAGAAACAGCGACGGGTCGGCAGTAGAAGGAGCAAACCCAAGAGCCGCAAGTGTAGTCCTCAGTGTGTCGTGCCACTCACGGGGCGCCTGGCGGAGAGCGTAGACTGGCCGCCGGAGGCTCCACTGGGTACCAGGAGGAAACGACCCAGTGAAGCCAGGTGGGCGGCGCAGCCAGATCTCGTCGTGCAGGCTGCCTTGTAGGAAAGTAGTGCTGAAGTCAAGAGAGTGAAGCTCGTAGTCACGCTGAGCGGCTATGTGCAGCAGCACCCAAAGAGTGGTCATCTTCGGGGTGGGAGAGAAGGTCTGAAAGTAGTCAACTCCCTGCCGCTGACTGAAGCCTCGAGCCACGTAACGCACCTTGAAGACAGGCGTAGAACCTGGCGGCCGCTTCACCCTGAAAATCCACATGCCACAGACGATGTTCGCCCCTGGTGGGGGAGCCTCATCGACATAGGTGCCTGTGGACTTCCAGGAAGCCATCTCTGCGTCCATGGCTGACTGCCACGGTGAGGAGTAGGGACCCTCGATCGCCTCAGCGTACGATCGAGGAGTCGGGATGTCTGGTGCATCCGGGTCTCCCTCAGGGGCAATCAGCACGGACACGAGATGAGGCAAAGCAGCAGCAAAACACTGGAACTCCTCCTTGCCTGTCCTCAAGGACGTCCGTGCTAAGAGCACACTCACCCCCGACGGATGGAGGACAGACAGACTCAGACTCAGCAACAAGACTAGAAGCGTAGTCGAGACAACAGTGAGCAGCGAAGTCGACAAGCTCAGCAACTAGGGCAGACGCAGCAGTGGACTCAAAGGAAGGGTTAGTGACAACAGTAGCCAGAAGACGCGCGACAGTTGGACTGCCAGCAGGAAGAGAGTCAGACTCCAGGTCAGCAAGAGCAGGAAGAGAGGACTCCGGAGGAGACGGCAAAGGGACACGCAGCGGTGCAGTGGAAGGACGCAGTGCCATTTGGTGCGTGCCTGGGACCGCAGGAGGACGCTGACGCGGAACACGACGACTAGTGCAAGCAACACGAACAGGCGACGCAGGACGAGACGCAGGCCCACGACGCTCAGCAAGACCTCCAGTAGGACCAGTGTAGGGAGAAGGAGCAGGCAGTTGGGAGGCGGGCTGTAACAGTGACTCGGACTGGACAAGCGGTGGACACTCTAAGGAAGGAGCAGGACCAGAAGAAGGCGGGAGACCAAGAACGTGCTCAAGGAGCGGAACAAAGTACGGCCGCGGCCGCGCAGCGCCTCCAGAACCAGGAGGTACAGCACCAGCACCCCCAGCGGCAGCACCAGCACCAGTAGCACCCCCAGCTCCAGCAGCGCCAACACCAGCACCCTCACAAGCACCAGCACCAGCAGCACCTCCAGCGCCAACACCCCTAGCAGCTCCAGCGCCAGATTAACCACCGGAAGAATCAACAGCTCCAGCTCCTGCAGCTTTAGCAGCACCTACCCCAGCAGCACCGCCAGCTCCAGCACCGCCAGCAGCTCCAGCACAAGGAGCCACCCCAGGCCCAGCAGCTCCATTACCTCTAGTACTAGCTCCTCCGGGACCCATGGTATCAGCACCCTCAGCAGCAGTAGAACCTCCAGCCCCAGCGGCACCTCCAGCTCCAGCGGCACGGCTCCAGCACCGAGCAAACCACTCGCGCAGCTCCTGTGGAGAGGGTAGCTCCCGCCGGGACGAACCACCCACAGGACCTCCAGACCCCGCACCGCCAGACTCCACACGAGCAGGCCCAGCACTGTCAGGCTCCGCACCCCCAGTCGCAGCACCCCTAGACTCAACACCCCCAGACTCAGCACCCCTAGGCTCAGCACACCCAGACTCCACACCCGTAGGCCTAGCACCCCCAGCAGCACCAGAGTCAACAGCTACCTCGACAGGCTCGACTGCATCTACCTGGGACACACCTGAGGGGGCAGGACCCTGAGGAGGGAGGGGGTCTAGCGGGGGAGGACCTGGCGCGAGGAAGAGCGGCAGCGGCGGGAGGGGGGCAGTGCGGTAGGGGAAGAGACGGTAGTAAGGAACCGACTCGTCAAACGTGACGTCCTGGGAGGACAGAACACGGCGCGAGGTGGGGTGGTAAAACTGCCAACCAGGCGCGTCAGGGGGGAAGCCAAGGAAGACGTAGGGAACAGCGCGAGGGGACAGCTTGTCCGTAGACAAGTCGCGGACAAAATCTCGAGATCCCCAGACACGGAACGCAGACGCATCGCCAACCTTCCCCGTCCACCGCAGAGTAGGGGAGGTCTCCGGCAAGGAGACTCGGGGCTGAAGGTTGATCTGATGCGCCGCGTACTGAACCGCGAACGGCCACAGAATTATGGGGAGCAGCCGCATGGATCATGGACGTACGAGCGACTTCCATTACCATGCCAATGCGTTGCTTAGCAATCCCATTTTGCTGTGGAGAGGCCGGAAGCGTGAACGTCTGGCGGATGCCCCGTGCACGATAGAAGGCTCGCAGAAGGTCAGAGGAAAACTCTCCGCCTTTGTCGGAGTGCAGACGCAAAACAGGAAAGTCCGAGCCGAAACTCTCTCCGAGCTGAAGACGAGCTGCGCGGATCCAGTCGATCAACACCTCAGTGACCTCACCCTTGCTGCGCAAGGGGAAGACTGTGGTGTAACGCGAGTAGTCGTCAACTACCAGCAGGAAGTAACGCTCGTGACCCTGTCCACGGACGCGGGCGGGGCCCCACACGTTTAGGTGAAGTGTCTGCAGTGGAGCCTCTGTCGGAGGAAACTCGGAGGAGTGAGGAGCGGCGCGCTGCCGCCCCTGGACGCAGGGAACGAAGGTAGGGGCAGGCCCCGAAGGAAGAGGAGGGAGGGACCGGGGGAGACCAGAGACAAGGACACGGGAGGCCATGCCTCGGAGACAAGGCAGGGAGGGGCGACCAAGGCGGTGGTGCCAGAGGAGAGTCTGGTGAGACAGGAGACGACACGAGCAGGGGGCAAACTCAGGACCAGACGTGGATGCTGCAGCAAACACCTGACCCGACGCAGCCACCTGACCGGACTCAGCAGCCGGAGGAGACTCATTAGTCAGTGTGTACAGGCTCGACCCCCGCTGACGGGTAAACGTGGCCAAGTGTCGGCCCCTCCGAGCACACGTATAGTGGGTCACTCGCTGACTCGCAGGAGTGAACTGGTGAACCCCCGCATCCTGTAGGTCAGCACCACTCACCAAGTTTGGAGGGGAGGTAAAGACCTTACAGGGTGCCAGAAGGGGCCGCCGGACACGGTAAGACAGTGGAGAAGTGGGCAAGGACAGGACCCCCAGAGGGGTCTGCCAGCGAGACTGCAACCGGTCGACTAAGTGGCGTGAGTGTGGTGCGGTCTCGAAAGAAGGAGCGGGAAGCACCTGAGTCAAGGGTGAAAGTGTGCAAAGCCTGAGCCGACGTGGTACCTGAGAGAGCAGACACACCAGCACCTGGGGCAGCAGACTCACCAGCATCTGGAGCAGCAAACGCACTAGCACCTAGAGCAGCAGCCTCACCAGCACCTAGAGCAGCAGCCTCAATGCCCGGGTCAGGCGGAACACACACGTAACAGTCACCCTCATCACTTGTAGACACAACATACATGGCACCAAGAAGAGCATCATAATCAAGATCAAAGATAGCAACCCCCGACCTAAGCAGCTTGCCTCAGCGAGGGATCTTAGTGGCGTCAGGGAACTGGAGACGCCAGGCGTCTGTCAGGCGGCCGAAGCAGCGCTGGGTGGTGTGCGGGCCACCGCACGGCTCACCAGTGCGGTCGCCGGTACCCAGGACGTAGGCATAGGGACCAGCACTCCCACCCCGCTGACGCGCAGCGTACCACTCACAAAGCTGCTAGGGGGGCGGGGTCTCACGAGTGCGCTACTGCTGCTGGCGCTGACCACCACCAAAGCCGCCCCGCTGCACAGAGCCACCCCGACCAGCTCGACTGCCGCCGCCGCTGTCGCCTCCACCGCCGCCGCCTCTGCTCCCACCGCCGCCGCCTCTGCTCCCACCGCCAACGCCGCCGCCGCCTCCGCCTCCACTGCCGCCACTTAAGCCCCCACCCCCGCCACGACTCCCACCGCCACCCCCACCCCCTCCGCCGCCTCCACCGCCACCTCCACCGCCCCCGCCAGCTCCTCCGGCGCCCTTGCCCCCCTTGCCCTTGCCGTTGCGGAGTCTACCGCTAGGGGCAGACGCAGCGCCGACCGACTCGGTGCCAACGAGGTCGACTGCAGCAGCAGAGGCAACAGAGGGCAAAAGGGGGGAGGGGGAGCACCCCTCAAAGAAGGGGGCATGGCTTCTTGTCTTCTCAGCTGTTAGGAGGCGCTCCTCGAGGAGGTCAACGGTGAGCGTGGTGGGGCAAACAGAGAGGAAGTGGTCCCTGACCGGACGAAGGGAGTCAGGGAGCCGGGTGACTAGGTAGTAGAGGGTGATGTACATGGGGGGGGGGGGGTTCTTGGCGCAGAATTCAGCAGGACGCGCAGCGCGGTAGTGGGTGTCACTAGTGCGGAGGTGCGTAATGAGGTTAGCGACTCTGGGGAAGGGGGCGAGGTCAGGGAACAGGTACGGCAGCATGAGGCGACTAAGAACAGCAGTGGCAGGGGACGAGTAGCGTACAACTACAGCGTCGTACAAGGTCTTAGCACTCTTGTACTGACTAAAGTGCGCGCGCTCTGTGGACGGCAAGTGACTACGCACAGCAAGACGTGCAGCAGCATCGCGTGTGGCCCACTGGGAGCGAACAGTACTGTCAGCATCGGCAGCAGGGGCAGCAGAGGCGCCAGACGTGAGATCGAACAGTGAGAGACCATCTTTTCTATCGCACCGCAGGAAAAGCTGCAGATCATCAACCCAGATCTTAAAGTCGACAGCCCGACCCTCAGCATCAAAGGTGAGAACACTAGGGGTGGCCATGACAGCAGCAGCAACAGCAGCAAGCTAGCAGTGGCAGCAGCAGGCTAGGAGCAGCTCAGCAGGAGAGGCGCGGCTCGGCGGTGCTCTTACCAGGGCCGGGTGGGTAGAGGGCCGCAAGCGGTGGGGCAGGGCCGAGGCGCTCCGGCAGGGACAGGGCCGCGACTGGGCAGCAGAGGAGTGCTGCGCCTCGGCTACAGGGCAGGGCAGGGCCGGGACGGGAGGGGCGGCTATCACGGCAGCGGCAGCGGCGGTTGTCCCAGTAGGAGCGGCGGCGGCTGCCACGGCAGCAGCGGTGGCGGCGACCGGTCGTAGAAGAAGCAGCAGCGGCAGCAGGCACGACGGCAGCTGTTGCTGGGGCGGCGACTGTGGGGCGGCAGTGTTAGAGACTAAAGACGGAGTCTATGAAGATTAGGTGCCCAAATTTCTCAAAATCGTTGGTCTCAATTTCTGGATAGAAACGTCGACTTCACAAGAAACGTTGTCGACGACAGGTGCACTATTAGAATCCCACGAAATTCGAATATGTTGTAGCCCTAGACCGTGGCTACATTTCCCAATTTGAATCGTATCAAGATATGACGCATATCTCGAGTTATGATTTTCGGCGCACTAGGGGGTATGCTGCCACAGAAATTTAACTCAATCACAATTAACTCACAAGTCCCACAAAAGAACATTAGAGTAGCACTAAACCTAGTAGGAGGGGAAGAGGAGGACGAGAGAGAAGGTTCCAAGAGAGAGTCCCCAACCAAGGAAACCCCATGCCACACAATTCCCTTCCCCATAGGCAACAAACTTTGACCTTTGTCACTTTCCAACCCATGCCATCCACCTCACCTCAACTTGGCCACACTTACCAACCTGGTTTGGCTTCACCCAACCTCTTGGCAGCATCTACAGTGATGGGTTCGAATTTCCCATCCCCCACAAGTCTGTACCCCATATTGAGTCAATGCCACAACTTCCCAAAGTAGCTGCAACCAAAATATATAGGCATACGAACTCCAATGTTCGTAACTTTCTTGGTTGTGCTCCGATTCTTGGTTCGTCGGAAAGCTCTTGAGTCGAGGAATCACTTCAGATATCTGCTCAAGCCAACTAGCATACACACACACACATACACACACACACATACACACACACACACACACACACACACACACATACACACACACACACACACACACACACACACACACACACACACACACACACACACACACACACACACACACACACACACACACACACACACACACACACACACACACACACACACACACACACACACACACACACACACACACACACACACACACACACACACACACACACACACACACACACATAGAAAATCCAAACCACACAAGACACAAATTTCTTGCACACGCTCACACCACGCATGCAACGCACAAACACATGATGGGAGGCAGACAGACGTGAATGCATATGGTTGCATCACACAACAAACTCCCCCTCTGGCTGCCAACCATCATCCCACATGCCATAACTCAAGCATGCACCCTCAATGCACACTCATTCCCGCAAGCTTCATGCCCTTCCAATGCTCAGGTTCTGCCAGGCGCTTGGTGAGAATGTCAGCCGCCTGCTGCTGGGTCTTCACAATCTCCAGCCGCACCTCCTTGTCCAGGAGCCTCCTTGTGCAATGCCACTTTGGCCTGATGTGCTTTGTCAAGCCATGAAGACAGGCATTCTTCGCAAGCTTCACCGCCAACTCATTGTCACAGAAAATCACAGTCGGCTCCCTCTGATACACTCCGATTTCCTCCAACAAACGCCTCAGCCACACCACCTCGTTTGCCCCATGATGCAGGGCCATGTACTCTGTCTCACACGAGGACAACCCCACCTCGTTCTGCTTCTTGCTGCGCCAGCTCACTGCACCACCTCCAAAGAGGCACACATAGCCTCCAATGCTGGTGCCATCCGTCTTCACTGAGTTGAAGCTAGCGTCGGTGTAGCAAGTCAAGCGCATCTCCCCCTTGCTCAAATCAGCTGCACCCCTCTGTAGCCTCTGTCGCACAGCACTGTACTCCAAGCCCACTGATGCTGTAGCGCTCACATAGCGGACCAACCTCTTGGCCGCTTCCAGCTGCTCATGACTTGGGCATGAAACCACACTCGCAAGCCTGGATGTAGCAAAGGCAATGTCAGGCCGCGTGTGGTTAGCCGCATAGTTGAGTGCCCCCACCATGGAGTGAAACAACTTCCTGTCACTCTCCCCCACCACCTCCTCATCAGCACAGGGCTCCACAGTGAACCCCGAAGGCAGCGGGGTGGCTGGCTTTCCTGCATCTTGCAGCCCATACTTCTCAGCCAGCCCCTCACAATACTTCCTCTGGTGCAACCTCAACACTCCCTTGTCAAGGTCCCTCTCCACGTGCATCCCAAGGTAGTACTTCACATCTCCCATCTTGGAGCACTTGAACTGCATTTCCAGCATCTCCTCCACACGTTCAATCATCGTAGACGACTCAGAGAAGAGCAGGATGTCGTCCACGTACACCAGGAGCATGAGGAACTGCTCCTTCTCTTGCAGCAGGAACACGCTGTGATCACACTCGCTTTTCTTGAACCCCTCGGCCAGCAGTGTCTCCTCCAGCTTGTGGTACCATGCGCGAGGAGCCTGCTTCAGGCCATAGATGGCCTTCTTGAGCCTGCACACCCTGCCGCTCCCATCATCCAACCCCTCAGGCTGCAGCATGTACAGCTCCTCCAGAATGATTCCATTGAGGAAGGCAGTGATTATGTCCATCTGCTTGATCTTCCAGCCACGGTTTGCAGCCATTGCCAACATCGTCCTCAGTGTAGTGCCTTTCCCCACAGGAGCAAAGATATCATCAAAATCCTTCCCCTTTGTCTGTTGGAACCCCTTAGCCACAAGCCTTGACTTGTAGCGGACCAGCTCCCCATCAGGTCCGTACTTGTGCCTGAAAATCAGCTTGGAAGAAATGGCCTTCATCCCTGGAGGCAGCTCACACAGCTCCCACGTCTCGTTCTCCAGCAGAGAGTCATACTCCTCCTTCACACTCTGCTTCCACTTCTCAGCATCGGGCCCACTCAAGGCCTCGGTAAGTGTCTTGGGCTCAGGGACGGCTGCCCAGTAACAGTGCGCTATCTCCTCCTCATCACACTGCTCAGCCACACTCCCAGCCCTTACCACACTTGGCTTCCCAAAGCTCGGATAGGTCAGCCGGTTAGGAGGGCGCACATCCCTCCTTGGACGGTCAGCCGGACGTACGGCACCTTGTGGAGCATCTTGCTGCTGCTGCTGCTCCTCCACCTCAGGTTCTCCCCCATCCTTAGTCACCCCAGAAATCTCCTCCTCTGAAACAGTGACCTGCACTTGCCTCCAAGGCCGCTGCACCTCATCAGCCTCAATGATCAGTGGTGTAGTGGGAAACTTCTGCTGCTGCTGCTTCCACTCCTTGTAGTACAAGGACTCAAGGAACTTCACATCCCTCGACACAGTCAGCTGCTGGCTGGTCAAGTCCCAAATCAGCCAGCCCTTGTGATCCTTAGCAAGCTCCAAGTGCACACCCCATCTCCCAGAAGCTTCCAGTTTTCCCCTCTTCTCCTTAGGCACATGAAACACCACCATGCAGCCGTAGGCTCTCAGCATGTTGACTGCTGGTGCACTCCCATACCACTTGGTGTAGGGGACCCATTGCTTGTCTCCCACTGTCGCCAGCACCCGGTTCTTCACAACAGCGACCTGTCGCAGTGCTGTCACCCAAAACGGATCCGGCAGCCCTGCACGCCCAAGGAGAGTGCGAGCACCTTCCTGCAGGGTCCGGTTGAACCGCTCAGCCATGCCGTTCTGCTGAGGGTTGTAGGGCACCGTGAGCTGATGCTGGATCCCCTTCTTCTTCAGCACCGCCTCAAAATCAGCGCCAATAAACTCTCCCCCATTGTCGGTGCGGATCACCTTGACCTTGTGTCCGCTCTCCCTTTATGCTCTCGGCATCCACTCCTTAAGAACAGCCGCTGCCACCTCCCCTTTAGTCTTGAGAGGGTAGACCCACACCGCACGTGTGTGGTCGTCCACAATGGTCAAGAAGTAGCGGCTGCCCGAGAGAGAAAGGGCCCTTGTGGGGCCCACCACATCCATGTGCACAAGCGCGAGTGGAACCTTGGCTGGTCCCGTGCTGCTGCTGAAAGGGAACTTGGTGAACTTTGTCTCAAGGCATGTAGGGCAGCTCCCAATCTCCTTCGCTGCCCCCTTCACCTCCAATCCCTTCAAGCTCCCATCCTTCACCAACTTCTGCAGCATAGGAATCTTGATGTGGCACAGCCTCTCATGCCACGTCTCCCAATCGGCCTCACCACTCCCAGACGAAGCCTTTGTCCATGCAGCCGTTGCATCCACACCAGCAAGCACCTCACCATGTGATTGCTGTGGCTGCTGCACCTTCTTGACTGCATCCAGGGCCCCAGCAGTTGGTTTAGTCTCCTCTCCTCCCGCAGTTGCCTTAGCCGCTGCCGCTGCCTTTGCCGTTGCTGGAGGTTTCCCATTCCAAGGGATGATGGGCAGCTGCCACAGGTCCTTGATGCAGCTGCTCTTCTCCTCCAAATCCCACAGCAGCAACTTCCCAAGCTTTGCACGGCAGCTGGTTGGGCCGAACGTGACTTTGGCCTTGCTTTTCTGCAGCCGGCGCACAGAGAGGAGGTTAGCGGATAAACCTTCAACCAATAGCACATTTCCCAGCCCCACAAGCCCCCCATTAGCTCCCATAACCTTGGCATTCCCAACACCAATTACAGGGAGCAAGGCACCTGAAGCGGCAGCCACAAACTTTATCTTCCCAGGGGGCTTCACCTCATCAAGCAAATCTGCCCGTGGAGTCATGTGACTCGTGCAACCTGAATCGATCACCCAATGAGTGAGGGGGTGCATCACAACCTTCCCAACTGAACCCACATCACCCCCACTCCCTTGCGCATCCTCAACCATGAGGAACATCCCAGGGTCGGCTTTACCTTGTGCACCATCACCTTGTGCACCTGAACCTTGCACAGCACCACCTCGTGCACGTTCACCACTTGGCAGCTTCATGCCTGGATGTGCCCATCCTTCAGGCCGGCTGAAACACTTGAACCACGGGTGTCCAGCCTTCTTGCAGTACCAGCACGCACCCTCCATTCGGGTGCTCCCCTTGCCACCAGAGCTCTCATGCCCCTCGTTGTAGTCATCTCAGCCTCTTCCTCTGCCAAAGCCTCTCCTACGGCCTCGGCCTCTCCCTCCCCCTCTCCCCCTGCTACCTCCTGCAGCTCCATACCCCTCAGCAGTTTTGTTGGCAGCACCACCTCCCGTGTGGCGCCTGCGGAAGTCCTCCTGCAGGATCTGCTGCCGTAGCCACTTAGGCGTCCACTTGTCCTGCTGAGCGTTGAGGGTGGGGATAAGGTTGTCCCACGAGTTGTCGAGCACCGAGATGATTTTGGTGCACTGCTGCATTTCTGACACCTTGCTGCCCGCCGCTGCCATCCTCGCATAGGTGTCCTTGATATTGTCAAGGGCCGGCTTCACATCATCTCCCGGCCGCATGGAGAGGGCAGCCAGCTCCTTCTCCAATACGATCACCATCGGCAGCGTGTTGGGTTGAACCACGTCGCGTAGCAGCTTCCACGCCTTCGGTCCCGAGTCATCGAGCTCCACCACATCCTTGATGTGCTGGAACATGTCGTTGTTGACCGACTGTAGAATCAAGTCGTACAGCACCGCACTCCGCTCAATCCACCGATCGCGGGCATCTCCTTCCTCGGGCATCTTCTCCTCTCCCATAGCCAATTTCAGCAGCTTGTAGCGCTTGAAGGCGCTCCTCATCCGCCCACTCCATTCTTCATAGTTGGAGCCATCCAATGCCTCAATCTTGGATGGTGGCGGCTCACTCTTCTTCTCAGCTCCTTCTCCACTCCCTTGACTCATCTCCTCTGCTCCCAATCAGAGGTTTCAGCTCCCCCCCTTTGCTGGTCACAATGTAGATCCACACAATCTTCACAAGTGTCGGCGCCAACGAAATTTCGGCAGAGTTTCCCCTTAGCGGAAGTCACGTGCAACCTCTAGAACTCCACTTAGGCACGCCCACAGGCCATGGTGGGTCTAGGAGGGTCTTCACACTTCAGTAGACTCTCCACAAAGTCCTTAATGAGCTCTGATACCACTTGTTAGAGACTAAGGACGGAGTCTATGAAGATTAGGTGCCCAAATTTCTCAAAATCGTTGGTCTCAATTTCTGGACAGAAACGTCAACTTCACATGAAACGTTGTCGACGACAGGTGCACTATTAGAATCCCACGAAATTCGAATATGTTGTAGCCCTAGACCGTGGCTACATTTCCCAATTTGAATCGTATCAAATTATGAAGCATATCTCGAGTTATGATTTTCGGCGCACTAGGGGGTATGCTGCCACAGAAATTTAACTCGATCACAATTAACTCACAAGTCCCACAAAAGAACATTCGAGTAGCACTAAACCTGGTAGGAGGGGAAGAGGAGGACGAGAGGGAAGGTCCCAAGAGAGAGTCCCCAACCAAGGAAACCCCATGCCACACAATTCCCTTCCCCATAGGCAACAAACTTTGACCTTTGTCACTTTCCAACCCATGCCATCCACCTCACCACAACTTGGCCACACTTACCAACCTGGTTTGGCTTCACCCAACCTCTTGGCAGCATCTACAGTGATGGGTTCGAATTTCCCAACCCCCACAAGTCTGTACCCCATATTGAGTCAATGCCACAACTTCCCAAAGTAGCTGCAACCAAAATATATAAGCATACGAACTCCAATGTTCGTAACTTTCTTGGTTGTGCTCCGATCGCGACGATTCATGGTTCGTCGGAAAGCTCTTGAGTAGAGGAATCACTTCAGATATCTGCTCAAGCCAAATAGCAAACACACACACACATACACACAGAAAATCCAAACCACACAAGACACAAATTTCTTGCACACGCTCACACCACGCATGCAACGCACAAACACATGATGGGAGGCAGACAGACGTGAATGCATATGGTTGCATCACACAACAGGGCCGCAGGTAGGCGACGGGGCCGTAGGGCCGCAGGTAGGCGACGGGGCCGGGGCCGCAGGAAGGCGACGGGGCCGGGGCCGCAGGAAGGCGACGGGGCCGGGGCCGCAGGTAGGCGACGGGGCCGTAGGGCCGCAGGTAGGCGACGGGGCCGTAGGGCCGCAGGTAGGCGACGGGGCCGTAGGGCCGCAGGTAGGTGACGCGGCCGCTGAAAGGGCGGCGACGGGGCCGCGGAAGGGCGGCGACGGGGCCGCGAAGTGGCCGCGAGGGGCCTGAAAGGGCGGCAACGGGGCCGCTAAGAGAAAGTTAAGGGGCACGCCACGGGGCGTGCCGAACACAGAGTAGCAGCGGAAGCAGTAGGGTGGGTCCACAGGCCAGGACCGTAATCACTCTGATAGCATGTCAAAATCTAGCAAGTCAAGTTGGGCTTAGGAGCCATGGCTAGTGAGTTCGAGGGTGTTGAGGAAAGTATCGAGAGAGTTGAGAAGGAGAATGAGGTTCAATAATAGCAAAGAGATACAACATATAGTCAAGAAACTAGAGGTGCACCACCAAACAGAAGACAAGATAAATACACTACACCTAAACCACAAGCAGTTACATAAAATAACTTTGACATCCATCAGTCTCAGCAGTAGCAAAAACCAAGTCGTCAACGTACAGGAGGACGTAGAATGGCGGCAAAGAGGTGACGGTGCGTAGAAACAGCTACGGGTCACCAATAGAAGGAGAAAACCCAAGAGCCGCAAGAGTCGTCCTCAGTGTGTCGTGCCACTCTCGAGGCGCCTGGCAACGACCGTAGACTGGCCGCCAGAGGCTCCACTGGGTACCAGCAGGAAACGACCCCGTGAAGCCAGGTGGGCGGCGCAGCCAGATCTCCTCCTGCATGCTGCTCTGTAGGATGGCTGTATTGAAGTCAAGAGAGTGAAGCTCGTAGTCACGCTGAGCAGCAATGTGCAGTAGTACCCGAAGAGTGGTCATCTTAGGGGAAGGGGAGAAGGTCTGGAAGAAGTCAACTCCCTCTCGCTGACTGAAGCCTCGTGCAACACAACGCGCCTTGAAGACAGGCGGAGAACACGGCGGTCACTTCACCCTGAAAATCCACATGCCACTGACGATGTTCGCCCCTAGTGGGGGAACCTCGTCGACGTAGGTGCATATGGACTTCCAGGAAGCCATCTCTGCGTCCATGGCTGTCTGCCAATGAGAGTAATAGGGACCCTCTATCGCCTCTACGTAACGCGGGGTTGGGATGTCTGGTGCATTCGGGTCTCCCTCAGGGACAAGCAGCATGGACACAAGATGAGGTAAAGCAAGGGCAAAGCACACAAACTCCTCCTGTCTATCCTCAAGGACGTCCGTGCCCAGAGCACACTCACCCCCGACGGAAGGAGGACAGACAGACTCAGACTCAGCAACAAGACTAGCGGCGTAGTCTGGACGACAGGCGGCAGCAAAGTCAACAAGCTAAGCAACTAGGGCAGACGCAGCAATGGACTCAAACGAAGGGTCACTGACAAAAGTAGTGAGAAGACGCGTGCCTTTAGGACTGGCAGCACGAGCAAGGTCTGACGGTGGGTCAGGGAAGTCAGGAAGAGAGGACGCAGGAGGAGACGGCTGAGGGACACGCTGTGGAGCAATGGAAGGACGAAGTGCCATCTAGTGTGTGCCTGGGACAGCAGGAGGACGCTGACGCGTTACACGACGTCTAGTGCAGACAACGCAAACGTGCGACGCAGGACGAGACTCAGGCGACGAAGGACGAGACTGAGGCTCACAACGCTCCGTAAGACCACTAGTCGGCCCAGAGTAAGGAGAAGGACCAGGCAGTGGAGAGGCTAGCTGTAGCTGCGACTGCGACGGGGCAGGCTGCGGACATAGTAAGGGAAGAGTGGGACTAGTAGAAGGGGGGAGGCCAAGAACCTGCTGAAAAAGTGGAAAGAAGAACGGCCGCAGCCACGCAGCGCCTCCAAAACCAGTAGAGACAGCACCAGTACTCCCAGCTCCAGGGTCTCCAGCTCCAACTCCCGAAGAACCACCAGCTCCAGCTCCAGCAGCACCTCCAGCAGCTCCAGCTCCTGCAGCACCTCCAGCATCAACAGCTCCAGCGCCGCCAACTCAAACTTCCGCAGCACCACCACCTCCAGCACCTCCAGCAGCTCCAGCTCCAGCTGCACCTCTAGCAGCAACAGCTCGAGTGCCACTAGCTCCAACTCCTGTAGCACCACCAGCTGCAGTAGCTCCAGTACCTCCACTACGAGCACCTACGGCAGCTCCAGCACCAGCAGGACCTCCAGCATCTCCACCTCCATCAGCACCTCCAGCTCCAACAGCTCCAGTAGCACCAGCTCCATGGGCTCCAGTGGCAGCCCCCTCAGCTCTATCAGCTCCTCGCTTGAATCTCCATCGGCGAGAAAACCACTCGCGCAGCTGCGGTGGAGAGAGAGGCTCCCGCCGAGACGAGGCACCTGCAGGAACTCCACCAGACTCAGCACCCCCTGTCTCAGCAACCGCAAGCTCAGCACCCTCAGGCTCAGCACCCCCAGGCTCAGCACCCCCAGGCTCAGCACCCTCAGACTCAGCACCCCCAGGCTCCGAACCCTCAGACTCAGCAACCCCAAGCTCAACAACCCCAGAGTCCACACGCTCAGGCCCAGCACCCCCAGGCTACGCACGCTCAAGCTCAGCACCCCGAGGCTCTGCACGTTCAGGCTCAGCACCCCCAAGCTCCGCACGCTCAGGCTCAGCACCTCCAGCAGCACCACCCCCAGGAGCAGCACCAGATTCAACCGCTACCTCGACAAGCTCCACAGCGTCTACCTGAGACACACCAGAGGGAGCAGGACCCTGAGGGGGGAGGGGGTCTACCGGAGGAGGACCTGGTGCAAGGAAGAGCGGCGGGGGGGGGGAGAGAGGCAGTGCGGTAGGGGAAGAGACGGTAAAAGGGAACCGACTCGTCGAACTTGACGTCCTGAGAGGGCAGGACACGGCGCAAGGTGGGGTGGTAAAACTGCCAGCCAGGCGCGTCAGGGACAAAGCCAAGGAAGACGCAGGGAATCGCGCGGGCGGAGAGCTTGTCCGCGGTAGTATTGCGGACAAAGGCTCGACATCCCCAGACCCGGAACACCGACACATCGCTAACCTTCCCCGTTGTGAGGATCTGGTTCAGCAAAGATAATTCTATTGAATGATCCACCAGGGTACAAGGCGAGGCTATATATAGGCTCGACACAAAGGCAGTAACCCTGGTATTACTAGAAGGTTCCGCGGGTCGCGAAGCGTCCCGAATGGGTCCTTCCCGAATTCGGTAGAAGGCAATTCGGTGGCAACCTAAAAGCCTAGAATTCGGTGCACTCAACCTAGTTCGGTGCCTATAACTATAATAAGATAGTAAAAGCAACGAGCCTAGGAAATCTAGCAAAAGCAAGCTAGATAATGCATAATAAAGCTAAGCTAGATAATGCATAATAAAGCAAAATCAAGCTAGGAAATCATAGCAAAGCCGTCGTACTCTCACACGTCCCCCCCTCAAAGCTGGGTGGCGTGAGATACACCCTGCTTGACAAGATAGTCCTTGAGAGCACAGCGTGCGTTGCCCATATCAACTTCTGCAACCCAACTGTCCTGTGAGGGGTCATATCCCTTCCAGCGCATTAGGAACTCGAGCGTGTTGCCACGTCTGCATCGATGAGCGAGCACTCGTTCCACCTCGTACTCTGGTTCATCCTGTACGAGAACAGGTGGTGGTGGCGGTAGCTGGCGTCCTGTGAACTGCTGGTTGGAGTCCTTGTAGGGCTTTAGTAGTTGAACATGGAAAGCGTTGTGAAGCTTCCACATAGTAGGTAAGCGCAAGCGGAATATTACTGGTGTCACCGTCGCCTCAACGTGAAAGGGACCACAGAAGCGAGGCCGGAGCTTCGATGGAAGGTGAGACAAGTCCAAGTTTTGCGTGTCGAGAAGCACCTGATCTCCGACTGCTACTGAGTGATCTCTTCACTGTTGATCGGCATACTGCTTCTGGGAGTTCTGCATCATGGTGAGACGTCGCTGAGTCTTCTCCCATGGCTGATGCATGGTGGTGACGAAGTCGTGTGCAGCTTGGACGTGTGCCGGTGTAGTTGGCTGCTATGGTGTAAGTGGTTCCCGTCCGTAGCTCAGGAAGAAAGGAGATTTTCCTGTGGCCGCATGCGACGCGTTGTTGTAAGCGAACTCAAGCGTTGGTAACTGTTGATCCCAGTGGCTGATGTTGTCCTTGCAAGCTGTGCGTAGTAACTGTTCAACCACCTGATTGAGTCGCTCTATCTGTCCGTCAGTCTGGGGGTGGTACGCTGAAGACATCGCAAGCTTAGTCCCCAACAGTCCTATGAGTTCCCTCTAGAACTTACTAGTGAATTTTGGGTCTCTTTCTGATATGAGTGTAGCGGGGATGCCGTGGATGGTGATGATGCGAGCAGAAGAAGAGGCGAGCAGTTGCTTCAGCTGTAGCCGTGGCATTTGTCGGGATGAAGTGACCAATTTTAGAGAACTTATCGATCACCACGAGTATAGCGTCATGCCCTCGTGAGGTTGAAGGAAGTCCCGTGATGAAGTCGAGGCGAACGACTTGCCATGGCTGCTCCGGTACGGGTAGAGGATGAAGTAACCCTGCTTTTTTCTGCTTGCTGCTCTTCATCCGGTGGCACGTGTTGCATGAGGTGACGAACTGCTGCACGTGTGCTGCCATCCGGGGCCAGTAGTAATACTTCGCTATTCCCGCTAACGTCTTGTTGCTCCCGAAATGTCCCGCGTATGCCACATCATGGAACTCCTCCAATAAGATCTGTCGGAGCGGGGCATAGTTCGGTACCCAAATCTTTCCCGATCCCTTTCTTACAGCTAAGTGTTTCTCCCACTATAACAGCTTCTGGTTCTGTGCTGTAGCGATCTATGCATCCACGGAGTACCCATGTTGGAATAGACCCTTGAGCAGAGGGTTCATCCCGTCGAGCTGGATGCCTGCTACATGTCCAGGGCGGCTCAACGCGTCTGCCTTGTTGTGTAGCCTAGGCTTGTAGACGATGTCGTAGTGGAAGTGGGTCTCCAAGAAGTCCACCCACCGCACCTGTCAACGTGAGAGCGTAGGCTGCGACTTCAGGTACTTGAGGCTGCAGTGGTCAGTGTAGACTGTAGTCTTGGCTCCCTCTAGGTAACACCTCCATGCCTTGAAGGTTGTGACTATCGCTAAGGCTACCTTGTCATGGATAGGGTAGTTCAGTTCTGCTCCGTGTAGCTTCTTACTGAGGTAGGCGATGGGCTGCAAACCGCGTCCGTGATCTTGCATCAGTACTGCTCCGACTGCTTGGTCACTAGCGTCTGCTTCCACCACGTAGTCTTTAACTGGATCCGGTAGGATGAGTACTGGCGCTGTAGTCAGTGCTGTCTGTAGCTGCTCCATGGCTTGCTGTTGAGGAGTATCCCATTTATAGGGCGTATCCTTATTCAGTAGGTTGGTCAGTGGCGCTGCAATCTTAGCATACTGTGGCACAAACCTGTTGTAGTAGTTGGCGAAGCCTAGGAACTGCAGCAACTCCTTCACGTTCTCCGGTACTTTCCACTTCTTGACAGCCTCGATTTTCCGCGGATCCACGTGTACGCCCTCTGCACTCACCATGTGCCTGAGAAACTGCACCTTCTCCAGGGCGAAGTCGCTCTTCGATAGCTTCACGTAGAACTTGTTTTTCCGCAGGATCTCGAAGACTTTCCGCAGATGCTCCACGTGCTCCTTTATGGTTTAGGAGTAGATTAGTATGTCGTCCAGGTACACTACCACGCACTTGTCCAGCAGGGGCCGTAGGATGTGATTCATCTCCGCCTGGAACGTCGCCGGTGCATTGCAGAGTTTGAACGGCATCACTAAGTATTCGTAGGAGTCGTATCTGGTACGGAACACCGTCTTGTGGATCGAGTTGTCCGCCATCTTGATCAGCCAGTAACTCGATCGTAGTTCTAGCTTCGAAAACACCATCGCACCACGCAGTTGGTCTAGAAGATCGTTTGTGCGCGGTATTGGGTATTTGTTCTTGACTCTCTGTTTGTTCAGTGCCCAATAATCGATGCACATTCATAGACTACCGTCCGGTTTTGGAGTGAAGAGAACCGGTGCGCCATAGGGAGAGGTGGATGGGCATATCAGTTGTCTGTCAAGTAGATACTCTATCTGTTTCTTCATGTTTGTCAGTCCAGTCGGACTCAGTCGGTATGGTGCACATGAGACGGGTTTCGCACCTGGTTCCTCCACGATCTCGTGCTCGTGGGTTCGCGCTGGAGGCACTCCTGCAGGTAGGTCGTTTGGCATGATATCCTTATACTACTCCAACACCTTATTTACTGCTGCAGGTAGCTCCGAGTTCGGCTTTTCCTCCTCTGCTGCTGTCATAACCAGTGCTAAGTAACCCGTATTACTCTCGTTCACCGTCCGTTCGAACCGCGCCAGTGTCGTTTCAGGAACATCTCCTCTATCCGTCCAGCTTCGCAGCTCCACACATTTCCCGTTGTTGTAGATACGTGCCTTCCGATTGACCCAGTCTATCTCGGGGTTGAACCGCTTCAGAAAATCACGCCCCAAGATGAAGTCTAATCCCTTGATATTCGTGATCGGCAACGTCGGCTTCCACCTTAACGCTCCTATCTTCAGCTGCAGTGTTGACTCGCCGTGGATGGGAAGCTTCGTACCGTCCACCATCGTTTCTGTGAACTGTGTCTCCTCCGATGATTCTCCGATTTTCTCCAACGTCTCGCGGTCACACACCGAGTGGGACGCACCACTGTTCACCAGTGCCGGGAAGCGTCGCCCGTTGCAGATTACCTCGAGTACTAGTGGCTGCTGCCGCTCCGAGTAGCTGTAGATGGTGTTGCTTACGGGATCATAAGGTAGATCAAATGTATCGTCCCTTGGTCCTGCGCTCGAAGCTGCTGACTCCATATCAGTTTTCAACCTAGCAGGGTTAGAAGGATTTATCCGAGGCTGGAACAGCTTCTCCTGTGCCTGGAACCTTCCCCTAAGCCTTTGCAGCGGTGTGGGCTTTGCCTGTGGGGAACAGGGAGCCTTTGAACAGTGCTGCTGGGAGAGAATATGAACTCCTCGGAACGCTCGACCCTTATCAGCGCTCCGGAGTAGGGTCCCCATATTACCCGGTACCAGTTTAATTTCGGACTCTCCCTTAAAATAGGCTTGAAAACCACGATAAGTAATATTCTTACTTGTCGCTGTCTACGGCTGGATTTTCCCAATCGGTGCAGAGTCTTAATTGGCGGAGTCTCCATTTGTCTCGGCGATTTCCCCTGGAGCCGGCTGATCGTGACGTTTTAAATTCGCGCCACCATATTCTCCTTTTTTTGCCCTCTCCGAAGTTGCTACGTTGTCAGTTTTCTGCTTCGGGGGTGCCACACTGTTCTTGTCCCTCAGCTCCGCACGTACTGTCTTCATTTTCCAACACGCCAAGATACGATGTCCTGTAGCGCCGCAAAACTCGCATGTCGCATTTTTTGCTAGCCGCTGCATCGCATCGCCTTTGTCGTTCTTCATCGGGTCGGCAGTCGTGGGTGATGCCAATCGCTCCATGCCACTATTTGGCTGGTTGCGTCGTGTTCCGTAGTAGCTACTGTCCATCGCGTCAAACTGTTCGATCAGTGCTGCCCGGAACTGCGCCCACGTCCCTTTGCCTTGGACAAATCTATTGCTAATCCACTATATAGCTGGGCCTCGTAAGAGTGTTGCTGCGAGCCGTATGCGGAATGCGTCTTGGTTGAGGGTCGTGCATCCAACGGCTTCGAAGAATTTTTCTAATACAGCTACAAATCGGCGGACATCGCTCCCTTTTGTGCTAGGATCGAACGCCTCTGGTTGCCTCAGCTTCTCTGCTTCGAGGCTAACTGTAGCTGCTGCCGTTGTCGCAGGTACAATTGTC
Source organism: Closterium sp. NIES-65 (assembly GCA_948144175.1). Taxonomy (NCBI): domain Eukaryota; kingdom Viridiplantae; phylum Streptophyta; class Zygnematophyceae; order Desmidiales; family Closteriaceae; genus Closterium; species Closterium sp. NIES-65. The sequence continues at coordinate 537,689 of CANXME010002051.1, forward strand.
CGTGCTGCCGCCGTCGCTGCTGCTGCTACGGCTACCGATTGGTTCGCTAGGAGTTTTTTTCGAGTCGTAGGAGCGCCGCACGTATCTGCTTATGCTCAGCACGTAACTCCGCGATTTTATCTTTCACGAAATCTCTATTTCCCTCCCTTTTGACAATTTACAGAAAGAAGCGCGACGAAAATAATTGAATTTTGGGTGCTGGTCGACTTACTGCGAGTCAAATTGACTGTAGAATCGACGAGCGCAAATTTGGTAGGTCGCGTAAATCTCCCGTAGCTGAAATTCGCGTCCGATCTCGGCTGCTGAGGAGAAACTCGATCTGACGGTCGAAATTCCAACCCTTTTGGGCGAAATTCTCTAGGCCGTTGAGATTGAAATTGATATGACCGTCAAAATTCCAACCTTTTTACCAATATTCAAAACCGAATCGAGGGGGACTTAGAAAAATTGCGCGGAACTGGTTTCACATACTCGTATCGGCGCTATCATCGTCGCCCCCCGCGGTTTTTAAAGGCCGAAACTAAACGGTTGAAGACCTAGCGTGTAAACATGCTCTGATTACCAAGTGTGAGGATCTGGTTCAGGAAAGATAATTCTATTGAATGATCCACCTGGGTACAAGGCGAGCCTATATTTAGCCTCGCCTTGTACCCAGGCGATTTATTCAATAGAATTATCTTTCCTGAACCAGATCCTCACACCCGTCCATCGCAAAGTGGGCGACGTCTCCCAGAAGGAGACACGGGGCCAGAGGTTGAGCTGATGCGCAGCGTATCGGACCGCAAACGGCCACAGAAAATGGGGGGCAGCCGCATGGACCATGGAGGTACGAGCGACCTCCATGACTAAGCCAATGCGGCGCTCAGCAACCCCATTCTGCTGCGGTGAATGCCCTCCCCACAACAAAAGTCATGCAAAAAGTCAGAGGCAAACTCACCACCTCTGTCAGAGTGCAGACGCAGGACGGGAAAGTTCGTCTCGAACAACATGCGGAGCTAGAGACGGGCAGCGCGGATCCAAGGGATCAAAACATCAGCGCAGCCAGATCTCCTCGTGCAGGCTGCCCTGCAAGAAAGCAGTGCTGAAGTCAAGAGAGTGAAGCTTGTAGTCGCCCCAAGCGGCTATGTGCAGCAGCACCCGAAGAGTGGTCAATTTAGGGGTGGGAGAGAAGGTCTGAAAGTAGTCAACTCCCTGCCGCTGACTGAAGCCTCGGGCCACGTAACGCGCCTTGAAGACAGGCGGAGAACCCGGCGGCCGCTTCACCCTATAAATCCACATGCCAACGACGATGTTCGCCCCAGGTGGGGGAACCTCGTCGACGTAGGCGCCTTTGGACTTCCAGAAAGCCATCTCTACGTCCATGGCTGCCTGCCACTGAGAGGAGTAGGGACCCTCTACCGCCTTCGCGTAAGAGCGCGGAGTCGGGATGTCTGGTGCATCCGGGTCTCCCTCAAGGGCAAGCAGCATGGACACGAGATGAGGTAAAGCAGCAAAAAAGCACTGGAACTCCTCCTGCCTGTCCTCAAGGACGTTCGTGTCAAGAGCACACTCACCCCCGACGGACGGAGGACAGACAGACTCACACTCAGCAACAAGGCTAGTAGCGTAGTCTAGACGACAGTGAGCAGCGAAGTCGACAAGCTCAGCAACTAAGGCAGACGCAGCAGTGGACTCAAAGGAAGGGTCAGTGACAACAGTAGCCAGGAGACGCGTGACAGTAGGACTGGCCGCACGAAGGGAGTCAGACTCCGGGTCAGCAAGAGCAGGAAGAGAGGACTCTGGAGGAGACGGCAAGGAAACGCGCTGTGGAGCAGTGGAAGGACGTAGTGCCATCTGGTGCGTGCCTGGGACAGCAGGAGGACGCTGACGCGGAACACGATAACCAGTGCGAGCAGCACAAACAGGCGACGCAGGACGAGACTCAGGCTCACGACGCTCAGCGAGACCTCGAGTAGGACCAGTGTAGGGAGAAGGAGCAGGCAGTGGGGAGGCGAGCTGTAACTGTGACTCGGACGGGACAGGCGGTGGACGCTCTAGAGAAGGAGCAGGACCAGTAGAGGGTGGGAGACCAAGAACCTGCTCAAGGAGCGGAACGAAGTACGGCCGCGACCGCGCAGCGTCTCCAGGACCAGCAGGGACACCACCATCACCCCCAGCGTCAGCACCAGCGCCACCACTAGTACCCGCAGCAGCTCCACCAGCTCGAGCAGCACCTCCACCAGCTCCAGCAGCGCCGACTCCAGCAGCACCCCCAGTAGCACTAGCAGCGCCAACTCCAGCACCCGCAGAAGCACCAGCTCTAGCAGCACTTCCAGCGCCAACAGCTCCAGCAGCTCCAGCTCCAGCCGGACCACCGGAAGACGCAGCAGCACCGGCTCCAGTAGCACCTCCAGCAGCACCTACGCCAGCATCACCTCCAGCTCCAGCACCCGCAACACCACCAGGCCCAGCAGCTCTAGTACCCCCGGTACGAGCACCTCCGAGACCCGTGGCTCCAAAACCTCCAGCAGCCGCAGAACATCCAGCACCGGTAGCTCCACTAGCTCCAGCAGCACGGCTCCAGCGTCGAGCAAACCACTCACGCTGCTCCTAGGGAGAGGGGAGCTCCCGCCGGGACACAGCACCCGAAGGACCTCCAGGCCCAGCACCACCAGGCTCCACACGAGCAGGCTCAGCACCCCCAGGCTCAGCACCCATAGACCCAGCACCCCCAGGCTCTGCACGCTCAGGCTCAGCACCCCGAGACCCGGCACCCGCAGGCTCAGCACCCCTAGCAGCACCAGAGTCAACAGCTACCTCGACAGGCTCGACTGCGTCTACCTGGGACACACGTGAGGGGGCAGGACCCTGAGGGGGAAGGGGGTCTACCGGGGGGGGACCTGGCGCGAGGAAGAGCGGCGGGGGGGGGGAGGGGGCCAGCGCGGTAGGGGAAGAGATGGTAGTAGGGAACCGACTCGTGAAACGTGACGTCCTGGGAGGACAGAACACGGCGCGATGTGGGGTGGTAAAACTACCAACCAGACGCGTCAGGGGGGAAGCCAAGGAAGACGCAAGGAACAGCACGAGAGGACAGCTTGTCCGCAGACAAGTCTTGGACAAAAGCTCAAGATCCCCAGACACGGAACGCCGACGCATCGCCAACCGTCCCCGTCCACCGCAGAGTGGGGGAGGTCTCCGCCAAGGAGACCCGGGGCTGAAGGTTGATCTGATGCGCCGCGTACTGAACAGCGAACGGCCACAAAAAATGGGGAGCAGTCGCATGGATCATGGACGTACGAGCGACGTCCATGACCATGCCAATGCGGCGCTCAGCAATCTCATTTTGCTGTGGAGAGGCCGGAAGCGTGAACGTCTGGCGGATGCCCCTCGCACGACAGAAGGCTCGAAGAAGGTCGGAGGAAAACTCTCCACCTCTGTCGGAGTGCAGACGCAGAACAGGAAAGTTCGAGCCAAAACTCTCTCTGAGCTGGAGACGAGCAGCGCGGATCCAGTCGATTAACACCCCAGTGACCTCACCCTTGGTTTGCAAGAGGAAGACTGCGGTGAAACACGAGTAGTTGTCAACCACCCAGCAGGATGTAACGCTCGTGACCCTGTCCACGGACGTGGGCTGGGCCCCACACGTCCATGTGAAGAGTCTGCAGCGGAGCCTCTGTCGGTGGAAACTTGGAGGAGTGAGGGGCGGCGCGCTGCCGCCCCTCGACGCAAGGAACGCAGGTAGGGGCAGGCCCCGGAGGAAGGGGAGGGAGGGACCGGGGGAGACCAGAGACAAGGACACGGGAAGCCATGCCTCGGAGACGAGGCAGGGAGGGGTGACCAAGGCGGAGGTGCCAGAGGAGGGTCTGGTGGGACAGGAGGCGACACGAGCAGGGGGCAGACTCAGGACCAGACCTGGACGCTGCAGCAAACACCTGACCCTACGCAGCTACCTAACCAGACGCAGTAACCGAAGGAGACTCAGTAATCAGTGTGTACAGGCTCGACCCCGGCTGACGGGTAAACGTGGCCAAGTGTCGGCCTGTCCGAGCACACGTGCCATGGGTCACCCGCTTACTCGGAGGAGTGAACTGGTCAACTCCCCCATCCTGCAGATCAGCACCACTCACCAAGTTCGTAGAGAACGAGGGGAGGTAAAGACCTGACAAGGAGCCAAGCGGGGCTGCTGGACACGGTAGCACAGTGGAGAAGTGGGCAAGGACAGGACCACCAGAGGGGTCTGCCAGGGAGACCGCAACCGGCCGACTGAGCGGCGTGAGGGTGGTGCGGTCTCGAAAGAAGGAGCGGGAAGCACCCGAGTCAAGGGTGAAGGTGTGTAAGACCGCAGTAGGCGCAGTACCAGAGAGAGCAGACTCACCAGCACCTGGTGTTATAGACACAATAGGCTCCAATGTGCCTAAAACGAAAGATAGAGTGCACAGCCGGATTTCTGCACAGCGGCTTCAAACGTTCATAGCGTTCTGGTCACAACTTTAAATGACCTGATTCAACTTGGATCTGGAGCGTCTGAACGTCGGCTACAATAGGCAATTTAGATCGCACAATTTCACCAAGTATTGACGACACACTGTCGGTTTGAACGAACGGCACTATGGCAGCCACTATATTCTTAGAACACAAAATAGGAAGAGATATGAAGAGTTACGAGTTGGGAATGACTCCCAGCTCCTACAAACCCCAAGAGCCGAGGTACAGTGATGTGGAACAGTGCCACACTGTCCCCAACCACGAAGGGTCTCGAAACTACCCTTCACTAGGGCCTACACCAAGTGAAATGTTACACTACACAAAGTAATGTAACTATCTTCAATATCTTGAGGTGTACCCTTTTGGCGAGCTTCGAAATCACTTGAGGCTTGACACCAAGGCTCGGGCTCTTCATCACAAACTCATCCTTGAGTTCTTGATGGGTCTGCTGCACACACCTGCGACACACCGAACGTTCGACACAGGACAAAATAGAAACCGCGCACGACAAAAATAGAAACCGCGCGCGAGACACAAACGACCGCGTAACACGCGTCCAGCGATAACTCGCTGTTGACTCGACACACACACTCGACATCATGACTCAACATTCACACACAATTATAAGCATGAAATATATATTATCCCATGCCCTCATACCATTCCATACACACACACATGCACGCACACGGACAACAAGCCGAGTGCAAACCGTAGGGTTGCACCAACACCTGGAGCAGTAGACTCACGAGCACCTAGAGCAGCACCATCACCAGCACCTGGAGCAAGAGACGTACCAGCACCTAGAGCAGCAGCCTCACCAATACCTAGCGCAGCAGACTGGATACCGGGGTCAGGCGGCATAGACAGGTAACAGGCACCCTCAGCACTAGTAGGCAATGCATACATGGCAGTGAGGATAGCATCATAGTCAAGAGCATAGATATCTATTCTCTCCCTAAGCAGCTCCACCCAGTCGGGGAGCTCAGCCGTGTCGCCAAACTCTGTACGCCAGGCGTCGCTCATACGGGCGAAGTAGCGGGACTCTGGGTGACCAAACGTCCCGCAAGGCTGACCATTCCGAGCACCAGTGTGAATGACGTACGGGCAACGAGCAGTACCCCGTGACCCTCCACACTGAGCGAACCACTCACGAAGCTGCTAGGGCGAAAGGACCGGGCGCAGACGACGCTGTAGCTGCACCTGGCCACTACAAGAAGCTCCCGAACTACTCATTCCAGGACGACTCCCACTACGGCCACCCCGACAACCCCAACTAGCGTACCACTCACGAAGCTGTGGGGGCGTGAGGGAATCACGCGGACGGCGCTGGAGCTGCATCTGGCCACACCAGGAGCAGCAGTAGTAGTAGAAAGAGCAGTAGCAGCAGAAGCAGCAGTAACACCAGTAAGGGCAGGGCAGTGCTCACCAGTGGCGAGAAGGGCAAGGCGTACGACGGTGGCAACGGCGAGGCCGCTACCACTGCAGGGCAAGGGCTCCGCGGCAGCTGCAGGGGCGGCTGCTCCAGGGGCGGCTGCTGCAGGGGCGGCTGCTCCAGGGGCCAGGGACGGCTGCTCCAGGGGCTAGGGGCGGCTGCTGCAGGGGCGGCTGCTCCAGGGGCCAGGGGCGGCTGCTGCAGGGACGGCTGCTCCAGGGTCCAGGGGCGGCTGCAGAGGTCCAGGGGCGCTGCTGCAGGGGCGGCTGCTGCAGGGGCGGCTGCTCCAGTGGCCAGGGGCGGCTGCTGCAGGGGCGGCTGCTCCAGGGGCCAGGGGCGGCTGCTACAGGGGCGGCTGCTCCAGGGGCCAGGTGCGGCTGCTGCAGGGGCGGCTGCTCCATGCTCTAGGGGCGGCTGCTGCAGGGGCAGCTGCTGCAGGGGCGGCTGCTGCAGGGGCGGCTGCTCCAGGGGCCAGGAGCGGCTGCTGCAGGGGCGGCTGCTCTAGTGGCCAGGGGTGGCTGCTGCAGGGGCGGCTTCTCTAGGGGCGAGGGGCGGCTGCTACAGGGGCGGTTGCTGCAAGGGCGGCTGCTCAAGGGGCCAGGGGCGGCTGCTGCAGGTCGGGCGCGAGTTAGGGCAGGGCGCTGCGGCGGGCAGGGGCGACGCCGCGCGCGTCCCGCAGGGGCGTCGCGACGAGCGGGGGCGACGCCCGGGTCCCGTTGGGGCGTCGTGATGCGCAGGGAGCCGCACCTCGCGGGTCCCGCAGGGGCGTCGCGACGAGGCAGGGGCGACGCGCGGGTCCCGCTGAGGCGTCATGACGAGGCAGGGGGCGACACCCGGGTGGCGACGAGGCGGGGCCGCGACTGGCGAACGGGCGGGGCCGTGAAGTGGCCGCGAGGGGGGCGCTAAGGGGCCGCAAAGGGGCCGCAAAGGGGCCGAGAAGGGGCCGCTAAGGAGCCGCGAAGGGGCCGCGAAGGGGCCGCGAAGGGGCCGCTAAGGGGCTGCGAAGGGACCGCGAAGGGGCCGCGAAGGGGCAGCGAAGGGGCCGCTAAGGGCCGCGAAGGGGGGGGGGGCGCTAAAGGGTCGCGAAGGGGCCGCAAAGAGGCCGCAAAGGGGCCACTAAAGGGGCCGTGAAGAGGCCGCTAAGGGGGGCCGCGAAGGGGCCACTAAGGGGGGCTGCGAAGGGTCCACTAAGGGGCCGTTAAGGGGCAGGCCACTAAGGGGCCGCAAAATTTTAGGGCAGGACGCGAAGCGTGCTTAGGGCAGGCTAAAAAAAAGTTTTCGAAGGTGGGCCCTAGGAAGAAACGGTCCACTAGGGAACCTGCTCTATACCATGTGAAGAATGAGAAATGATGGACTAGGAAAGGAGTTGGGTATAAATATGAAACCCTAGGAAACTGTACCCATAGTGTCTACCCACTACAGCCTAGACAGACTATAGCATAAATGTTTGACACGTTTTATATTCGCTCCACCATATTCTCCTTTTTTCGCCCTCTCCGAAGTTGCTACGTTGTCCGTTTTCTGCTTCGGGGGTGCCACACTGTTCTTGTCCCTCAGCTCCGCACGTACTTTCTTCATTTTCCAACACGCCAATATTCGATGTCCTGTAGCACCGCAAAACTCGCATGTCGCATTTTTTGCTAGCCGCTGCAATCGCATCGCCCTTGTCGTTCTCCATCGGGTCGGCAGTCGTGGGTGATGCCAATCGCTCCATGCCACTATTTGGCTGGTTGCGTCGTGTTCCGTACTACCCAGCTACTGGTGCTGCTGGAGCTACTGGAGGTGCTGCTGGTGCTGCTGGAGCTGCTGGAGGTGCTGCTGGTGCTGCTGGAGCTGCTGGAGGTGCTGCTGGTGCTGCGGACCCGGGCGTTGGAGCTGCTGCTGGTGCTGCGGACCCGGGAGTTGGAGCTGCTGCTGGTGCTGCGGACCGTGGAGTTGGAGCTGCTGTTGGTGCTGCGGACCCGGGCGTTGGAGCTGCTACTGGCGCTGCTGGAGGTGCTGCTTCTACTGGAGGTACTAGTGCTGCTGGAGCTACTGGTTGAACTGGAGCTGCTGGAGCAGCTGGTCCTGGAGGTGCTTGTACTGGAGGTACTGGAGCTGCTGGGATTGGGCCTGTTGTGGAGGTTGGCGCTGGAGGTACTGGAGGTGCTGGAGGTTCTGCTGGAGCTGCCGGAGGTTCTGGTGCTGTCTCTGCTGCTGCTGGGGGGCACTCCACGGCCGCGGCCGTACTTCGTTCCACTCCTTCAGCAGGTTCTTGGTCAGCCGCCTCCTCCTAGTCCCCCTCCCTCCGCAGAGTGTCCACCGCTTGTCCACTCGCAATCACAGCTACCACCTGCCTCGCCACTTCCTCGTCCTTCTCCCTACACTTGTCCGACAGGCGGTCTCACAGAGCATCGTGAGCCTGAGTCTCGTCCTGTGTCGCCAGTGTCCCCTCCTGTGACACCTGTTCGTACTGCTTGCACCAGTCGCCGTGTTCCACGTGAGCGTCCGCCACCTGTCCCTGGCACACACCTGATGTCACTGCGTCCCTCCACTGCTCCACAGCGTGTCCCTCTGCCGTCTCCTCCTGCGTCCTCTCTTCCTGCTCTTGCTGACCCGGAGTCTGACTCTCTTCGTGCTGCCAGTCCTACTGTCACGCGTCTCCTGGCCACTGCTGTCACTGACCCTTCTTTTGAGTCGGCTGCTGCGTCTGCCCTGGTTGCTGAGCTTGTCGACTTTGCTGCTCGCTGTCGTCTAGACTACGCTGCCAGTCTTGTTGCTGAGTCTGAGTCTGTCTGTCCTCCGTCCGTCGGGGGTGAGTGTGCTCTTAGCACGGACAGTCCTTGAGGACAGACAGGAGGACCTTGAGTGTCTTGCAGCCGCTGCGCCCCATCTCGTGTCCATGCTGATTGCCCCTGAGGGAGACCCGGATGCACCAGACATCCCGACTCCTCAATCGTACGCTGAGGCGATCGAGGGTCCCTACTCCTCACAGTGGCAGTCAGCCATGGACGGAGAGATGGCAACCTGGAAGTCCACAAGCACCTACGTTGACGAGGTTCCCCCACCTGGGGGCGAACATTGTCAGTGGCATATGATTTTCAGGGTGAAGCGGCCGCCAGGTTCTCCGCCTGTCTTCAAGGCTCGTTACATTGATAGAGGCTTCAGTCAGCGAGAGGGAGTAGACTTCTTTCAGACCTTCTCCCCCACCCCGAAGATGACCACTCTTCGAGTACTACTGCACGTTGCTGCTCAGCTCGACTACGAGCTTCACTCTCTTGACTTCAGCACAGCTTTCTTGCAGGGCAGTCTGCACGAGGAGATCTGGCTGCGCCGCCCTCCTGGCTTCACTGGGTCGTTTCCTCCTGGTACCCAGTGGAGCCTCCGGCGGCCGGTCTACGGTCTCCGCCAGGCGCCACGTGAGTGGCACGACACATTTGAGGACTACTCTTGCGGCACTTGGGTTCTCTCCTTCTACTTGCTGACCCGTCGTTGTTTCTGCGCACCGACACTTCGCTGCCGTCCGTTCTACATCCTCGTGTACGTCGACGACTTGGTCTTTGCCACAGCTGACACTGAGTCTCTCGCCCACGTGAAGTCGGAGCTGCAGAAGAGACACACGTGCACAGACCTGGGTGAACTGCGCAGCTACCTTGGCTTGCAGATCACCCGGGACAGAGCACGCCGCACCATTACCCTGACTCAGTCACACATGGTGCAGCAGGTCCTTCAGCGCTTCGGCTTCACCTGGTCCTTAGCACAGGCCACTCCTCTGGCTATAGGTCACTCGCTCTCAGCTCTGCCTTCGATGAGTCCGTAGAGTCGAGTGGTCCTTACCCAGAGCTAGTTGGTTGCCTCATGTACCTGATGACTTGCACTCGTCCTGACTTAGCATACCCTCTTGGCCTTTTGGCTCGCTACGTGGCTCCTGGTCGGCACCAAAAGGTGCACTGGGATGCTGAAAAGAGGGTATTGCGCTACTTGTGCAGTACATCGGGCATGGGGCTCGTGCTTGGAGGAGGGAGCTCAGTTGTTCTCACTGGGCACTCAGACGCTTCTTGGGTTGACGACCAGGCTACTCAGCGGTCGTCACAGGGTTACACCTTCAGCCTTGGCTCTGGTTCAGTTTGGTGGCGTTCTACGCGTTCGTCTTCAGTTCTCAGCTCCAGTTGTGAGGCTGAGATCTACGCCACAGCCATGGCTGCACAGGAGTTACGCTGGCTCACCTACCTGCTGACTGACCTTGGAGAGCGGCCTAGTTCTCCTCCAGTGCTGTACGTCGACAACAAGGCTGCCATTGCCTTGTGTGAGGAGCACAGACTGGAGCACAGAACGAAGCACATCGCTCTCTGTTACTTCCTTGCTCGAGAGCTGCAAGCAGCGTGGTCAGCTCCGTCTGCGTTACGTGGCCTCTCAGGCCAACACCGCTGATATATTCACCAAGGCACTTCAGCCTGGTGATCATCAGCGCTTCTGTACTTTGCTGGGGCTGGTGCCCACTTTTCCTCACTTGTTGTAGGCTTCGCCTGTACTGTGATCTCTATATATACTCCTGCCTGTTTGCTCTGCTAGGCTGAGATCACCCTTGCTTTTTGTACTACATATATACTTCTGTATGTGAACTGGCCATGTGGCCCTTTACTTGTGCTCGGAATGTGTGGTGACGTTGTGATCCACCCTGAGCTTACTTGCCTTTCCTGACTGGTCTTGTGACCTCTTGCTCTTCCCCACTTTGCCCATGGGGGTGTGTCAAACAGTATATGTTGTATTTGTGTAGGCTACAGTGGGGTAGCCTTTAGGGGATACATTATTCTAGGGTTAGGTACTTGTACTCACATTTGTTTCTAGTTCAACACTTCTTCTTTCCGACACGTCGAACTGTTCGATGAGTGCTGCCCGGAACTGCGCCCACGTCCCTTTGCCTTGGACAAATCTATTGCTAATCCACTCTAGAGCTGGGCCTCGTAACAGTGTTGCTGCGAGCCGTCTGGGCAATGCGTCTTGGTTGAGGATCGTGCATCCAATGGCTTCGAATAATTTTTCTAATACAGCTACAAATCGGCGAACATCGCTCCCTTTCGTGCTAGGATCGAACGCCTCTGGTTGCCTCAGCTTCTCTGCTTTGAGGTTAACTGTAGCTGCTGCCGTTGTCGCAGGTACAATTGTCGGTGTTGCCAGCCGTCGCTGCTGCTGCTGCTGCTACTACGGCTACCGATTGGTTCGCCAGGAGTTTTTTCGAGTCGCAGGAGCGCCGCACGTATCTGCTTATGCTCAGCACGTAACTCCGCGAAGTTTTCTATAAATAAATCTCTATTTCCCTCCCTTTTGGCAATTTATAGAAAGAAGCGCGACGAAAATAATTGAAATTTTGGGTGCTGGTCGACTTACTGCGAGTCGAATTGACTGTAGAATCGACGAGCGCAAATTTGGTAGGTCGCGTAAATCTCCCGTAGCTGAAAATTCGCGTCCGATCTCGGCCGTTGAGGAGAAACTCAATCTGACGGTCGAAATTCCACAACCCTTTTGGGCAAAATTCTCTAGGCCGTTGAGATTGAAATTGATATGACCGTCGAAATTCCAACCTTTTCACCAATATTCCTGAGGGATGTTCAAAACCGAATCGAGGGGGACTTAGAAAAATTTTGCGGAACTGGTTTCACATACCCGTATCGGCGCTTTCGTGATCGCCCCCTAGCGGGTTTTAAAGGCCGGAACTAAAACGGTTGAAGACCTAGCGTGTAAACATTGCTCTGATTACCAGTGTGAGGATCTGGTTCAGGAAAGATAATTCTATTGAATGATCCACCTGGGTACAAGGCGAGCCTATATTTAGCCTCGCCTTGTACCCAGGCAATTTATTCAATAGAATTATCTTTCCTGAACCAGATCCTCACACCTGTCCATCGCAGGGTGGGCGAGGTCCTCCTAGAAGGAGACACCGGGGCCAGAGGTTGAGCTGATGCGCAGCGTATCGAACCGCAAAGGGCCACAGAAATGGGGGGCAGCCGCATGGACCATGGAGGTACGAGCGACCTCCATGACTAGCCAATGCGGTGCTCAGCAACCCCATTCTGCTGCGGTGAATGCCCTCCCCACGACAAAAGTCCCGCAGAAAAGTCAGAGGCAAACTCACCACCTCTGTGAGAGTGCAGACGCAGGACGAGAAATTCCGTCTCGAACAACTTGCGGAGCTGGAGACGGGCAGCGCGGATCCAAGGGATCAAAACATCAGGGACCTCGCCCTTGGTGCGCAAGGGGATGACCGTGGTGTAACGCGTGTAGTCGTCAACGACCAGCAAAAAGTACCAGCTCGCGGTCCTGTCCACGGACGCGGGCTGGGGCCCCACACGTCCATGTGTAGGATCTGCAGGGGAGGCGTCGTCGGGGGGAAACGAGGAGGAGTGAGGAGCGCCGCGCTGCCGCCCCTCGACATCGGGGAAGGCAGGGAGGGGTAGGCGAGGGTGGGAGAGGAGGCATGGTCTCTTGAAGTCTAGAGACCGAGACGTCGGTGCATGCCACGGAGGCGCTGCACCGAGGGGGTTACCAAGACGGTGGTGCCAAAGGACGGTCTGGTGTGACAAAGCGCGACACGAGCAGGGGGGCGCTAGCTGACCTGACGCAGATGCAGACGTAGCTACCCGAGGGGACACAGTAGTCAGTAATGTACAGACTCGAGCCAGGTGCTCGGGTGAACGTGGCTAGGTGCCGACCAGTTCTGGGAGCACATACAGTGGGTCACACGCTGACCTCCAGGAGTGAACTGGTCAACCCACACATCCTGGAGGTCAGCTCCACTCACCAAGTTCTGTAGAGAACGAGGGGAGGTGGAGACCCGACAGTGAGCCAGATGGGACCCGCCGAACACGGCAGAACCGTAGAGGAGTGCGCAATGACTGGGGCCCCCTGAGGGGTCCGCCAGGGAGACTGCAACCGGCCGGCTGAGCAGCGTGAGTGAGGTGCTGTCGCGAAGGAGGAGCGGGAAGCACCTGAGTAAAGTGTGAAGGTGTGCAAGGCCTCAGCAGGCGCAGTACCAGAGAGAGCAGACTCACCAGCACCTGGAGCAGCAGACTCACTAGCACCTAGAGCAGCAGCCTCACCAGCACCTCGAGCAGCAGACTCTGTGTATGGGTCGGGGCGGCACACACAGGTAACAGTCACCCTCAGCACTAATAGTGACAGCATACATGGCAGCAAGGATAGCATCATAGTCAAGAGCAAAGATATCAACATTCTGCCTAAGCAGATCAGCCTAGCTAGGGAGCTCAGCGGGGTCAGGAAACTGTGCGCGCCAGGCGACAGACAGGCGACAGAAACAGCGCTGCGGCGTGTGTGGCAGGCCGCACGTCTCCCCACGGCGCCCGCCGGTAAGGAGAACGTAAGTGCAGGGACCAGCACCCCCAGACCTCCCACGCCCAGCGTACCACTCACTAAGCTGCTGGGGCGACGGGGTCTCACGGGAACGCGGCTGCTGCTGGCACTGGCTACCGCCAAAGCCTCCACGCTGCGCGGCTCCACACCGACCAGCACCAGCGCCGCCGCCACCTCCACCGTCGCTGCTACTGCCTCCACCGCCATTGCTGTTGCCTCCACCACCGCTGCCGCTGCCTCCACCACCTCCACCGCCGCCACCAACGCTCCCACTCCCACCACCACCCTTGCCTCCACCCCCACCCCCTCCGCCTCCTCCACCGCCACCACTGCCGCCCCCGCCGTCCCCTCCACCACCTTTGCCCCCCTTGCCCTTGCCGCTGCGGCGCCTTACACTAGGAGCAGACGCAGCCCCGACCTCCTCGGTGCCAACGAGGTCGACACCAGTAGCAGAAGCAACAGAGGGCAGAAGGGGAACGGGGGAACACCCCTCAAAGAAAGGGGCACGAGGGTCGCTGCGAGAAGCACCTACAGCAACAATACTCTTCTCAGCTGTAGTAAGGCGCTCCTCTAGCAGGTCGACGGTGAGCTCGGTGGGGCAAAGGGAGAGAAAGTGGTCCCTGACTGAGCAAAGGGAGTCAAGGAGACGGGTGACTAAGTAGAAGAGGGTGATGTACATGGGGGGGGGGGGGGGTTCTTGGCGAAGAACTCGGAGGGAAGCATAGCGTAGTAGCGGGCGTCACTAGTGCAGAGGTGCGTAATGAGGTCAGCGACTGTGGCAAAGGCGGCCAGGTCAGGGAACATGTACGGTAGCATGAGGCGGCTGAGGGTAGCAGTGGCAGGGGAGGAGTAGCCCGCTACGACAGCGTCATACAAAGACTTAGCAGTCTTGTACTGGCCAAAGTGCGCGCACTCAGAGACGGTAGGTGACTACGAACAGCAAGGCGAGCAACAGCGTCACGGGTAGTCCACTGGAAGCGAACCGTACTGTCAGCAGTGGCAGCAGGTGCAGCAGAGGCGCCGGGCGTGAGATTAAAAAGCGAGACTCCGTCCTTAGAATCGCACTGAAGGAAGAGCTGCAGATCATCTACCCAACCACTGAAGTCATCCGCCATATGGGGCCAATAATAATTCTTCGCAATACCGGCACGCGTCTTGTTACTACCGAAGTGGCCTGCATAGAGAACGTCATGATATTCTTCGTGTAGTAGTTGGCGTAAGGGAGGATAATTAGGTACCCTGATTTTTGTGGATCCCTTCCAATATGCAATGTCTTGATCCCAATGCAAAAGATGGCGTTTCTCTGCTATAGAGACTTCGAGGTCGATACTGTATCCTGTTAGAAAGAAGAAGTTATTGAACTAGAAAGGAATGGGAGTACAAGTACCTAACCCTAGAATGATGTACCCCCTAAAGGCTAACCCACTGTAGCCTACACAAATACAACATATATAATGTTTGACACACCCCCATAGGCAAAGTGGGGAAAACAAGGGGTCACAAGACCAGTCAGGAAAGGCAGAAGTATATATGTAGTACAAACAGCAAGGGTGATCTCAGTCTAGTAGAGAAAACAGGCAGGAGTATATATAGAGATCACAGTACAGACAAGGCCTACAACAAGTGAGGAAAAGTGGGCACCAGCCCCAGCAAAGTACAGAAGCGCTGATGATCACCAGGCTGAAGTGCCTTGGTGAATATATCAGCAGTGTTGGCCTGAGAGGCCACGTAACGTAGACGAAGCTGACCACGCTGCTACAGCTCTCGAGCAAGGAAGTAACGCAGAGCGTTGTGCTTCGTTCTATGCTCCAGTCTGTGCTCCTCACACAAGGCAATGGCAGCCTTGTTGTCGACGTACAGCATTGGAGGAGAACTAGGCCGCTCTCCAAGGTCAGTCGGCAGGTAGGTGAGCCAGCGTAACTCCTGTGCAGCCATGGCTGTGGCGTAGATCTCAGCCTCACAACTGGAGCTGAGAACAGAAGACAAACGCATAGAACGCCACCAAACTGAACCAGAGCCAAGGCTGAAGGTGTAACCCTGTGACGACCGCTGAGTAGCCTGGTCGTCAACCTAAGAAGCGTCTGAGTGCCCAGTGAAAACAACTGAGCTCCCTCCTCCAAGCACGAGCCCCATGCCCAATGTACTGCACAAGTGGGCGCAATACCCTCTTTGCAGCATCCAAGTGCACCTTTCGGTGCCTACCAGGAGCCACGTAGCGAGCTAGAAGGCCAAGAGGGTATGCTAAGTCAGGACGAGTGCAAGTCATCAGGTACATGAGGCAACCAACTAGCTCTGGGTAAGGACCACTCGACTCTACGGACTCATCCGAAGGCAGAGCTGAGAGTGAGTGACCTATAGCCAGAGGAGTGGCCTGTGCTGAGGACCAGGTGAAGCCGAAGCGCTGAAGGATCTGCTGCACCATGTATGACTGAGTCAGGGTAATGGTGCGGCATGCTCTATCCCGGGTGATCTGCAAGCCAAGGTAGTTGCGCAGTTCACCCAGGTCTGTGCACGTGTATCTCTTCTGCAGCTCCGACTTCACGTGGGCGAGAGACTCGGTGTCAGCTGTGGCAAAGACCAAGTCGTCGACAACGTACACGAGGATGTAGAACGGCGGCAGCGAAGTGTCGGTGCGCAGAAACAGCGATGGGTCAGCAGTAGAAGGAGAGAACCCAAGTGCCGCAAGAGTAGTCCTCAATGTGTCGTGCCACTCACGTGGCGCCTGGCGGAGACCGTAGACCGGCCGCCGGAGGCTCCACTGGGTACCAGGAGGAAACGACCCAGTGAAGCCAGGAGGGCGGCGCAGCCAGATCTCCTCGTGCAGACTGCCCTGCAAGAAAGCTGTGCTGAAGTCAAGAGAGTGAAGCTCGTAGTCGAGCTGAGCAGCAACGTGCAGTAGTACCCGAAGAGTGGTCATCTTCAGGGTGGGGGAGAAGGTCTGAAAGAAGTCTACTCCCTCTCGCTGACTGAAGCCTCGAGCAACGTAACGAGCCTTGAAGACAGGCGGAGAACCTGGCGGCAGATTCACCCTGAAAATCCACATGCCACTGACGATGTTCGCCCCAGGTGGGGGAACCTCGTCAACGTAGGTGCCTGTGGACTTCATGAAGCCATCTCTGCGTCCATGGCTGACTGCCACTATGAGGAGTAGGGACCCTCGATCGCCTCAGCGTACGATCGAGGAGTCGGGATGTCTGGTGCATCCGGGTCTCCCTCAGGGGCAATCAGCATGGACACGAGATGGGGGCGCAGCGGTTGCAAGACACTCAAGGTCCTCCTGTCTGTCCTCAAGGACGTCCGTGCTAAGAGCACACTCACCCCCGACGGACGGAGGACAGACAGACTCAGACGCAGCGACAAGACTGGCAGCGTAGTCTAGATGACAACGAGCAGCAAAGTCGACAAGCTCAGCAACTAGGGCAGACGCAGCAGCCGGATCAAAAGAAGGGTCTGAGATAGCAGTGGCCAGGAGACGCGTGACAGTAGGACTGGCAGCACGAAGAGAGTCAGACTCCGGGTCAGCATGAGCATGAAGAGAGGACGCAGGAGGAGATGGCAGAGGGACACGCTGTGGAGCAGTGGAGGGACGCAGTGACATCCGGTCTGTGCCAGGGACAGGAGGCGGACGCTCACGTGGTGCACGGTGACTGGTGCAAGCAGTACGAACAGGTGACTCAGGACGGGACACAGGCGACACAGGAAGAGACTCAGGCTCACGACGCTCTGTGAGACCGCCTGTCGGACAAGTGTAGGGAGAAGGACCGGGAAGTGGCGAGGCAGGCGGTAGCTGTGACTGCGACTAGACAGGCGGTGGGCACCCTACGGAGGGAGGGGGACTAGGAGGAGGCGACTGACCAAGAACCTGCTCAAGGAGTGGAACGAAGTACAGCCGCGGCCGTGAGGTGCCCCCTGCAGCAGCAGAGACAGCACCAGAACCTACAGCAGCTCCAGCAGAACCTCCAGCAGCTCCAGCAGCACCTCCAGCACCTCCAGTACCTCCACCGCAAGCACCTCCAGGACCAGCTGCTCCAGCAGCTCCAGTACCGCCAGTAGCAGCTCCAACGCCCGGGTCCGCAGCACCAGCAGCAGCTCCAACGCCCGGGTCCGCAGCACAAGCAGGAGCTCCAACTCCAGGGTCCGCAGAACCAGCAGCAGGCCCAACTCCAGGGTCCGCAGCACCAGCAGCAGCTCCAACGCCCGGGTGCGCAGCACCAGCAGCAGCTCCAACTCCCCCCGGTCCGCAGCACCCGCAGCACCTCCAGGAGCTCCAGCATCGCACCTGTAGCTGGGTCGGCGACACGGAGCGCCACTCCCTGAGACTGCAGCGCCGTGCGTACCACTCTCG